>NEWO01000593.1:142789-186611 GCA_003013225.1 Phalaenopsis aphrodite | reverse complement strand
ATTTAATCACAAACATCACACAAAACTACAACTTCAACTAAATTAAGACGTCTCTATTGGATGATCGGGAATCCCTCGGATGAGGTAACCTACGGTTGCTAACGAGGCTTCCCACTGTTTAAATGAAATTATGGAACTCATTAAGTTGAGTTTAATAAGTTCATTTGGACTAAGTGAATCCAATAGAAAATAGTGGTGCCGGAACGACGGAACCGTAGGATCCTAACCGGTGTCGCTCTAATCAACTTTAATATGCCCTCATAAAATTTAAAAAACTTCAAAATACGGCCACCTGATTTGACATTATAACTTGACACACTAGATAACTCAGACTTGTCGCGGCAAGGAGCTTGGAGCTAGCATGGTGGGCAGCACGATCATCTTCAAACAGCAACACCTGTCTTCCCCAGCTAAACCAATCTTCCTTCCTTAGACTTAAACAACAAAGCCATAGGACTTCGAGGTTGCTTGCATATGCAATGTAAATCCTCACCTTATATTTAGGCCTTTGCATAGCCATGCTATATAATATAAGCCCTAACTCGTCTTAGGATTCCGAGGTTGTCATTTGTCACGACCTAAACCCTCACATCTTCCAAGTCATTTGTGTGATCATTTCACACGAATGTAAGCCCTAACTAATAAAATTGGCAGGGTGAAACACCTAAATATTTCTCTTCAAAATTGAAGCCAAACATTATGATAGCTTGGAAAGTCACCGAGATTCTCCTCTGGATCCATGACATCCCCTAGTTCTTCTTCCTTTGGATTCTACAATAAAATGTTCCAAATTTGAACCAATCCCCTTTCACACCTCTACATCTGATTTCGTTAAAGAGTCCCATCCTTTGAAATTCCTTGAAGATAATTTTTCTTGATTTTTATCGAGAGTCTTCTTAAGTGACTTTGGTCATTTAAGATGTAATTAACTATAGGGGCATGCCCTTATAGGAAGCATGTCTGAACCCAGCTTAATATAAACCCTATTTAATCCTTTATATTAAATAAGGGAACTTGTCGGCAAATATAAAAGTTTTGCAGACCAAACGGACGTCATACTTTCCTTAGTTTATTTGATCGAGCCTCATCCTTAATTCTTGTGTTTATCCTTTGGGATAGATACGGGATTTGAGGTATAGTGCTCTTTCATTTTAAACTATGAAAAATATGGGGTTAGTTTGATTTCATACTTTAATGTCCTTTCGAAACGGGCGACGGGATTTCGATTCCAGCAACAGACAGCTTCTTACGGACAACCCCGCAAACCAACCTGAAATAACGCCGACATGAACCAATTAAGTTCCCATAGTTCCATCTTCGTGGGTTCATTAGGTTTGTGGTTTAATTAGTCATGAGTGATTGCAAAGTACTTCATTAGTAGCCATAGTTTCCCTCCTTCAAAGTTCATTTTCAAACTGGGTTATATTTCATAATTTAATTTTAAGTTTTATTGATTTTTAGGGTGTGTTTTAAGCTATGCCTTTTGAGTTTATTACGATCTATGCATTTCAACCCATATTGTCTCCAAGTTGTATTTTTAAGTCAAGTGTGCTCTTATTCTCTTTTGAGAAGTCAATCGCTCCTTAGTTTGGTTTAATGTTGTCGATTTTGAGTTTAAATTAGGTTAGCTTAAGTTGATTTAGGTTGGCCCAGGTTGGTTGGATTTGAATTGATTTTGGTTAGGCTAAATTAGGCTTGGTTGACCAAGGTTTGCTCAAGTTTGATTTTGGTTAGCCCAAGTTAGGTCGTGTGACCCAAGTTTGTTTAAGTTTGATTTAGGTTAGCCAAGGTTAGGTCGGGTGGACCAAGTTTATTTTAGTTTGATTTGGTAGGGTTGAACCAGGTTAGTTTATCTTTGATTTGGGTTAGCCCATGTTAGGTCAGGTTAACCCAGGTTTATTTAAGTTTGATTTGGGTTAGCCAAAAGTTAGGGTGAGTTGACCTATGTTTGGTTAAGTTTGATTTGGGTTAGCTTAGGTTAGGCTTGATTGACCTAGGTTTTTTTAAGTTTACTTGAGTTGAATCAGGTTCGAGTTAAGTTTAAAATGAGGTTGTCAAGTCTATGTTTATTTAGAATTGAAATAATTTTAGGTTTAGTTAAGTCAAGTCTAATTTACATTAGAATTAAACTAAATTTTAATTTGGGTTAAGTCAGTTAGGCTTATATTGAGTTTAAATTTGGGTAGGTTTAAGTCAAGATTGGGTTAGACTTATGTTGAGTTTCTGGTTAGGTTTAGGATTTGGTTGAGTCAAGTCTATGTTGCCTTAGACTTGTGTTAGTTTTTAGTTTAGAATTTTGTTAAGTCAAGTCTAACTTGGTTAGAATTGAGTTAAGATTAAAGTGTTAGTTGATTTAGGTCTAGGTTATGTTAGACCCAAACTAAGTTACATGTTCGAGTTAAGTTGGGTTATGTTTGATTTATGCTAAACATAAGTTGAGTTTAAATGTAAATTGAGTTTGGTTAGGTTTATGTTTTGTTAACTAAAGTTAGTTTTATAGTTTGAGTTGAGTTAGGTCTAAGTTAGATTTAGAATTAAGTTTAGAATTTTAGTTAAGTTGGGTTGGTCTAAGTTGAGTTAGACCTAAGTTAAATTTTAAATTTAGTTATTAAGGTAATTTCATAATTAAAGGGATAATTATGAGATTAAGCCTATTTAATTAATAATTTAATTTAATGTTCATTAGGATGCAAACCTAAGACTTTCTGAGTTAATTCTTATGTTTAATTAGGTTCAAGAAATAATTTGGGAAAAAAATAAAATTTATAATTTTATAAATACACCCTCAACTTTCTAATTTAACACTATCATTGCCGGTTCCAAGCCCGGATGTGAACAGTGGAGGGTTGTGTTAGGTAGTCGACAACCAGCGTAAACTTTGTCAAAAAGATCATAACATAAATCCTTTTGATCATTGTGTAAGTGCAAGGGCGTCCCGTAGAAGTGATGTGTTGTATAACCTGAATACATTGAAAGTGTGCATGGGCCACAACATCGGCACTCGGGTTTAGAGCCAAATAAGGAAGGGTTCCCACATTATAGACGGATGCGGGTAAAGAAGTTAGTCCATGAAACTAATGAAATTAATATTATGATAGAATCTTAGAATTTAGGTACTCTCAATGGTAAATTAATGCAATTAGTTGATATTATGATTCTTTGAAAAATTAATATCTTATGTATTCAAGAAATAAATGGGTTGGAGAAAAGGCTAAAGAGACTTATAACTTTGGTAATATGGTAAGAGTATTCGCACTAGAAATGGTGTAGGTGTAATTATTGATAAGAGTTTGAAAGATAATTTTGTAAAAATTAATAAAGTTGAAGATAAAATTATAACCCTTAAGATTATCATTGATACTAAGATTTTTAATATTATAAGTGCTTATGCTCCTCAAGTAGACTTAGATATAGAGCCTAAAGATATATTCTGGAATGAATCAGAAGAATTAATACAAATGATATATCTTAAAAAAAGAATTTTTATTGGACGAGATTTAAATGGACATGTCGGTAAAGTGGTAGAAGATTTCAGAAATATCCATGGCGGCTACGGTTTTGGAGTGACTAATGAAGAAGTTAGAACTATTTTAGATTTTGTTTTTGCATATAATTTTGTTATTATTAATACTTTATTCAAGAAAAGAGATAAGCATCTTATTACTTAAAATAATTGATCTAATAAAACACAAATTGATTATTTTCTTATGTGAAGAAGAGATCTTTGAGATTGTGAAGATTATAATGTCATTCCAAGTGAAAATTTACGTACTCAACATCATAAATCCAATTTTAAAAATCATGCTTTGCTGACCTCACTTTTGGTTGAGGTTTAGTTTTTCCTCTTTAATTGCCTAGGGTCTAGCCATAAGACTTTCCTATTGACTATTACTAGAAAACCTAGAAAAGTAACCCTCAGCATTAAAGGCTCTAAACCATTCTTTTCTCAACTTGAAGTTCCACATATTGGTCCTAACCTCTAGCACATAGTAGGTAGGGTCAATGAGGGGAAGCTCAAGGGGAGTCCCCATAGGACTGCTTGACTTTATTGTTGACCCTGGATGTTGGTCTGGAGCTAGTTCACTCACTTTCACTCACAAAACTGAACCCAAATTGTTGACTTTCATCCCTTGATCCTTTAGGACACTCGTGTAGATGGTCCCCTAGACCCACTAGCCCTAGGCTGAGGTTTGGCTAAGGCCAGTACATAGAGGACCCAAATGGAGATTCCATTGGTCCGTGGCCCAAATCATGATGGTTGGCACCTCAATTTTACCAAATTAGCCAACACAACCCTTTTTTCCCCAAAACCAACATGAACCCTTCAATTGAATTCAATTTGATCCCAATTTCCCCTAATTTTACACAAATTTAGCCATGCCTCCGAATGTCACCAAATTGATTGCCCAAATCTCAAAATTAGCACCCAAAATATGTTGAGAACTCTTTATGAAATCCCTCTAGACCATTTTGAACCATCAATTTAGACCTAACCCAACTTTGGCCTAACCCAAACCCAAGTCCAACCCAACATCTCAAAATTGACTGAGTGACCAAAATCCACCAATTGAACTCCCAAATCAACTCAAAATCACTCAAAGTCTTTTCTAAGCCTCTCATGACAACCATCTACACCATCCTGATAAATAAATCTTGAACCAAAATATTGATGGAAATCAAATTTGACGCGTTTTCGACCCAGACGTCGACGAGGTTGCCCGGATGACCCCTGACGACGAAGCGGACTGCGCCAGCGCATTTGGAAAGTTGCTTTTGCTTAAGGGAGATGTTCATTTCACAATGATGGTGTTTCTGAGAGAAAATGTACAAAATGGAACTTATTAAAATAATAATAACAATATTATTATTATTATTATTATTATTATTATTATTATATTTAACATTTCCCCTCTCTCTCAAAATCTCTAAGTCGCTCGCCCGAAGCTCCATCTCGTTCAAGAAGCTGATACTCTCTCGAGCCGCATGCCTGTGCCCATCCCCTGCTACGCTCCTTATCTCCTTTCTCTTTTTGGTCGTAGTCCCTTGAGCCGCACCCCTCATGCGCCCCATACACGATTTCTTATTGCCTGCTTCTCTCTTTGGCAGTTATGGTAGTTATGGTCGTTTTCCCACCTCCCTCAACTTTGGTCCACCATGGGCAGGTTTAGGTGATCTTTCTCTTCCTTTCCTAGCTATAAAATCCCAATTTGGGGGGAGGTTTGAGGGCTGACCAAAATTTTTAGAGGTAGGGGGAGGTTTTGCCAGATTGCTTCTAGACCTACTCCTGCTTTTCTTGTGTACTCTACACCAAGTGGTAACCTCTTCCCTTCTTCTCTTCTGTAGCCATTTAATAAGGTGTTTGCTTTCATGCTGAAATTCTTTCTTACACCTCTATTTTGATGATTAAGAGTCAAAGATGAAGTTCTTGATCCTGAGTTGGTGGATTTATGGTTTCATGCTAAGTGTTTGTTGAAATGGTGTAAGGTAATCTAATTCATCATATTTTCATCAAAGTTAGTGATGAAACATTTGAATCCTTCTCTTATGCATTTTATGCAAATCCCTTTTTTTTAAATCTAAAACTTTGGTTGCCTATTCGTGAAAATTTGAAGTTATTGGGTGTTCTTTTGTTAAATCTGAAATTATCAAAATGTTTATTTTTTAAAATCTGAAATCATTTGGTGGCCTATTCATGAAAATTTTGAAGCTATATGGTGTTCTTTTTGCAAAATTTGAAATTATTGAGTAGCTTATTTTCAAAATCAGAAATCATTTGGGGGTCTTGTTTCGTTCCCTACTGATGCCCTTTTATTATGGAACATATGCAAAGTGATGATATTTAATGTTAAGGGTTGCTGAAACTCTTGCTTTAGGGCTTAGTTTCATTTCTCTGCTTCATGTTATTCTTTTGTTCGAAAAGAATGTTGGATGGCATGTTTAATTTTCTCTAGTTATAAGTCTTAACAAAATAAAAGAAGAAAAGGAGGCATTTTTGAGGTCTCAGTTTAGCTCCATTGATGTGATTTACCTATCTAAAATATATGCTAGATGGAATGTTGATTTTGGGGCCTGTTTTGGTGGCTCTGTTTTGCTTCCCAGCTGCTCTATTTTTTTGAAACATGTATTGCATGGAAAATTTGGTTTTAAAGACCCTGGAACTTATGTGGGTGGCTCATTTTTTTTTGGCTTCCCTGCTTTCTGTTATGCTCTTACTTGAATCACATGCTGAATGAGACTCTTGGGCGCTTGTGTTGGGCTTGGTTGTGCCTTGTGATGGCTCAGTTTTGCCTTGTGCTGGGCTCGATTTTGCCTTATGATGGCTCAATTTAGCCTTATGCTGGGCTCAATTTTTCCTTGTGATGGCTCAGTTTTGGCTTGTGATAGGCTCAATTTTCGCTTTTGATGGCTTGGTTTTGCTTGGGGGTAGCTTAGTTCTTAGTCATTTGCTGGGTTCGGTTTTGCCCTCCCCCCCCCCCCAACGGCTGCCTTCTCTGTTCAAATATTTGTGTAGCTGGTATTTATATTTCTGAGGCTTTTTAGAGCTTGATTTGGGGGCTTGGTTCTATTTCTTGTTGTTGTCCTCTATTCAACTCATATGTTGAATGAAAGGTTTGCTTGTTAAGCACTTTCAGAGCTTATTTTGGGGGCTCAGTTTTGCTCTTCTTTGATGCCTCCTTCTGTTTAAAGTGTGTACGCAACCATAATTTGGGTTTGAAGGATTTTTTAAATTTGTTTTAAGGGCTTGGTTGCCCCTTTATAACTACCGCCCCTTTTTTAATATGTGGGGATGGTTTGTTTTGGCTTGGGCTTGGCTTCCTCCGTACCGTCTCTAGTCGTGAGCCTCCTCGTGGTGGTTCTTTTTGTGTTGGTTGGTGGTTCTCCCTGTGTTGCTTCCCCTAGCTGTGAGCCTCCCTATTGTGGTTCCTTGGTTTTTGGTGGTTGGTGGTTTCCCCTTTGCCGTCCTTGGTTGTGAGCACTCATATGGGTTTCTTGGATGTTGTTGGGTTCATATGGCTTTAGAAACTTTGGGCTTGAGTTGGAATTAAATGTTTTGGTGATCATAAAATGAAGTATTTTAATTCTTGAATATTTGAAAGATGAATATTTGAAAGAGCTTGTATGCCCCTTTTTATGAGTGATGCATGAGATATTTGTGAATATTTCAGAGCCAGTCTGACGGGCCAAATTGATTGTAATATAGGAGAAAGAGAAAACAAAGAATTTTCTGATATTTGGGAATGACATTGAAGTTTCTAAGTTGTATCTTTTGAAGATGTTTCATGACTAGCATGGGGAGTGTAATTCACCTCTTTATTCATTCGAGAAGCCCCGTTAATTGAATATGTTTAGACTAACCCTTCTACTGATTTAGCTCCTCATTTCTAATTGGATTTTGAAGGTGTGTTAGTCTTCTTTCTTTTCCGTTCCTGCTTTTTGGGTTGTTTTTCCTTGCTTTTTTGGCTCGGGTTTTAGGTGCTTATGTCTGATACATAAGTGCACATATATAACCTTTTCCTATACATGAAACCATCAAGCAAGGTCGCAAGTCGGTCGGGTTTGTTTTGGGGCATAGCACGGAGATGAAAAAGGCACACCGATGAAATGGCAGAATGATATTCCATCCTATGACATCATAACCCCATCGAAGGATCTTGTGAACCGTAGGATGAAAGTATCATTCATCGACACAAGACTAGTAGGAGATTCGTACCTTCTTAATTTGTTGGTGGTCCTACGCCCGACGACGTTTTCGACTCATGGACAATTATAATTGTCAAACCTAATAAGAACAGACATGATAAGAACAGATATAATATTTATAAAAAATATTTTCACTACAAAATTGATACAACCTCCTTTTGTATGCCTGAAATCCAAGTGCATGCTAAAATATTAATTTTATTTATTTTAACTTAGTTGTCCACTTATCAATTACCCGTACCGAGATAAGGAGCATCCTACTAAGTTAGGTTTAGTAGGACACCTTTCTAGTTGACTTGCGAGCTCTATACATTTGGGTGACCGATAGTAGCCTCTTACGCCCCTCGAGTATAAATATATAGTATCTGAGCCTAGCCCCGACCCGAGAGCTTGCAGTTTTCTCTCTTTGGATTTCTCGTATGATTTTATTGGAGTTTTTGGTAAAGTACTCGTGTTCTTATGGTAAAGCACTTTTGGTAAAGCACTTTTTCAATGACTTTCTATGAAGTTGCATTTTGTTGCATTCTTTGAATTTGTCATCGTGGGTCATTTGACGATTTTTCAGAGTTTTTCTTCGCGAGGTACTCACTGCATTTTTTTTTTAGCTCTCCATCATGAGTCACTCAACGCTTTTTCTTGAGTTCTCCAGGTGGTGTTGCTTTTGTTGCCCACTTTTAATTATACAATGCATGCTAGCTTGTTTCTTTAAAATCCTGTCACTATACTTATACCTACTAAAGGAGCAGCACACCTCCTAGGTATACAGGTTTGCTTTATATTTACAGCGTCTTACTTACAACACACTTTGTTGTTTTTGTCTAATGTAAATTAAACTACTTTCCTATGCTGCATGCTCTACTATTTCTACATATACTGTGTTGTCACTGCTTTCCTTTGTCATACTTGCTACCGTTTCTTTTACACACTATACCTTAGAACAAGAGGACGATAGTTGGTTTTGTATGTGGTACTCGATAATAGATCATTGACTCAACAATTGAATGTCCACTTAAAATTAATGTCGAACTCGAAGGTGCTACGACGAAGAGCTTGGAGCTAGCATTGTGGGCAGCCTGACCATCTTCAACAGCAAAACATGTTTACATCAGCTAAACTATTCTTTTGAATTAAACAATAAGCCATAAGATTTTGAGGTTGTTCTCCTAGTGCGACATAATTTCTCAACTTCTCTTTAGGCCTTTGTACGACTCAACTGTACAATGTAAGCCTTAACTCATTTTAGGATTCTGAGGTTGTCGTTCGTCATGACCTAAACCCTCACATCTTTCAGACTATTTGCGTGATTGCTTCACACAAATGTAAGCCCTAATTAATAAAATTTGTAGAATAAAACACTTAAGTAAATTCTCCTTTAAATTGAAGCCAAACTAAAAGATAGCTGATACACCTAAAATATATAGTGTTTTTAGGCGAATTTTTAAACTTATTTTTGAGATATTGCGCTTTAATGGAAGGTATTTGTGTGTTTTTCTTTAATGTACAAGTAAAAAGGTGAAAAATGCTAAAATGAGTGAAAAAGGATCAAATTTTGAGCAAAGAGGTGAAAGTTTTGCTAAAGTGTTTTGGAGCATAAGCGTCAGATCCGGTGCGTAAGCGTCGGTTATACAGAGAATGCCGCGCCTAAGCGCCAGAGATAATTATTTGGCAGTTTTCTTCATTTGGTCAAATTTTTAAGAGGTATTTGAGGCACCTATTGCTTAAAGAGGGTAGTTAAGACCACTAGAAACGAAAACATTATTAAAAGACTTGCGAAAGGAGGCATCCTTTGGAGAATACATCGAATTGGGACACATTTTGAAGAGTTATCAAGGCACCTTTTGGAGATTTATAAAAGACGGAACTTTTTAAAGTGTGCTTGAAAGTTCTGAAAAGTGTTGGAAAGGAGAGAGTTTTGGAGAGATTTCAGGCACCACACAATTTTACTTTATCCTTTATGTTTTTAGTTTTATTGTGAGAGTCAAGAGTGTTATAAAATAGAAGAGATTTAAAGGAACTTTAAGAGTTTAGTAGAGGATTTGAGATAAGTTTTTATCTTTTATTTTGAACTACTTTTGGTTTTAATCGAGACTTCTTGTTGGCTTGACAATGATTTCTACTTTTAAGCTAAGGTGTGGTTTTGTTTTCTCCATAGATTCTGAGTTGTTTTCTTTATCTTTCTCCTTAAAATGATAAGTAATTAAAGTACATGGTTTTAAATCCATGTACTTCATATACTTCTTGATTTGGCCAATCCAAATATTAAAATTTATTGTGAGAACATGTATGAACCGTGCTGGTATTGTCTTAGTCAACAATTGGAAAGAATTACATGAGGTTGTATGAATGAGAATGTAATTCATATGATTTTGTGCAAATAAATAGGGAAACGATCTTTGAAGGGTGTAGAATTAGAGGACTTTAAAGTGACAGGTTAAAGCCCTCAACTTGGTTTATTGTTTTAGGTTCTGATATGAGATGTTAGCCCTCAGGTGGAGGAAATCGAGGGAAATCTAGAGTGAGAGCTGGTATCTTCCCAGCCTAGTCTGTCTTCAGAACAATTCAATCTTTAAATTAGTCAATGTTCTTTATTGCATCTATAGTAAGGGTAAAGAACATAATTGCTCCTATTTGGCTCAATGATACACCTAAAATATACAGTGTTTTTAGACACACTTTTATACCTATTTTTGAAATATTGCACTTTAATGGAAGGTTTTTTTGTGTTTTTCTTGCAGATATAAGTAAAAATGGAAAAAAAATGCTTAAAGGAGTGAAAAATGATCAAATTCGGAGCAAAAAGGTGAAAATTTGTGCAAAAGAGTTTTGGTGCCTGAGTGCCAGATCCGGTGCTTAAGCGTTGGTTAAATAGAGAATGCCGTACTTAAGCGCCGAGACCCTACGCTTAAGCACCAGTGGCAGTTAGGAGACGAGCAAAATTGGTTTTCATGAATTTTGAAGAGGTTTTTGAGGCACCCATTGGCGTAACAGGTGGTTGTAAAATCAATTTTCAAGAATTTCGAAGAGGTTTTCAAGGCACCCATTGGCTTAATAGGTGGTTGTAACCACCATTGATGCAAATTATCATGAAAAGATGCATCTCTTGGGCAAATACATCGAATCAAGACACATTTTGAAGAGATCTCAAGGCACCTCTTGGAAAAATATAAAAGAAAGAAGAGATGACATAGAAAAGAGTCCTAAAAATATTGGCATGTTTTAAAAATTCTTTTTTGGGGAGTTAGTTCTGAGAGATTTTCAGGAACCACTTTTTATTTACTTTATCCTTTTTATAATTTTAATTTTAGTGATTGTAAAAGAGAAGAGATTCAAAGGAACTTGAAGAGTTTTGTGGAGGACTTGAGATAAGTTTTTTATCTTTTTACTTTAGACTACTTTTGGTTTTAATTGAGATTTGTTGTTGGTTTGACAATGATTTCTTCTTTTAAACAAAAGTTTGGTTTTATTTTCTCTATGGATTCTGAATAGTTTTCTTTATCTTTCTTCTTAAAATGATAAGTAATTAAGTTTTGGATGGAAGTTGTGGAGAGTATTGATCTTTAATTTTGGAAGAAGTTGTGATGATTCAAATCCATGCACTTCATTTACTTCTTAATTTGGCCAATCCAGATGTGAAAATTTGTTGTGAGAACATGTAAAAAACTAGGCTAGTATTGTCTTAGTCAACAATTGGAAAGAATCACATGAGGTTTTATAAATGAGAATGTAATTCATATGATTGAGTGCAAAAAAATAGGAAAATATTCATTGATGAGTGTAGAGTTAGAGGACTTTAAAGTGACAGCTTAAATCCACCAACTTGGTTTATTGTTTTAGGTTCTGATACGAGAATGTTAGCCCTCAAGTGGAGGGAATCGAGGGAACTCTAGAGTGAGAACTAGTAGTATCTTCCCTGCCTAGCCGGTCTTCATAACTATTCAAACTTTAAATTAGCAAATATTTTTTATAGCATCTCTAGTAAGGGTAAAGAATATTATTACCCATATTTGACACAACACAATTTGCATATTTCCACAACAGAATTTTTATACTTATTACTGATTCATGATAAGAAAAAAACTATTTTCATATTAAATATTTTTCTTCTACAAAAACTTTAGTTATCTTTTTAGTTGTTATTATTTCGTTAAAATATCAAAAATACTAAAAATATTTAAATTTTAAAATCCTATAAAAATTATTTTTAGTTTAAGTAATTATCCTTTTAAAAATAGAAAAAACTTTCTAAAAAGTGCATATTGTATAATCTTCTATGTGGGTTCGATATTTAGGTCTGAATCAAAAAGTCTTATATTACTTAATAACGATACATATACTTGTGTAGTATCCCAAGTAAATATATATAAATTAAAATTTTAAATTCTTATTTTTCTTCAAAATCAAGTTTTTGTCTTTGTTGCAAAATAAGGAAACATTAGTGAAAATACCACCATAACTATTGTTATACTGTGCTTAAGCGTTAAGTATCCAGGGATCAAGTTTTTGGCGTCGTTCTCGGGGAGGAAAACTAAGTAAATTTCTTTTTTTAGAAAGTCTTATTTAAAATTTAAATATTGTATCTTATTTTGTATGTTTTATTTTATTTTATTTTATTTTATTTTATGCTAGTGTATGTGTAGTTCAGGTTTTGAAGGACTAGTGCCCTACGATTATAAATCAGAAAGAACTACTAGAAAAATTAAAAAACTAGAAAAATTAAAAATCTTGAAAAATCTAAAAAAATTACAAAATGGCAAACCACAATAATAAAAATGCTGAAATTCATCAAAAGTTTAGACCTTTAAGAGATTATGCCAACCCTACGGTAGATTAACTTCATTGTAGTATTAAAAAACCTACTGTATTGGATAATTCATTTGAGCTTAAACCTACTATTATCCAAATAGTATCAAATAATCAGTTTGGAGGATCACCAACTCAAGATCCAAATTTACATCTTACCAATTTTCTAGAATTTTGTGTTACATTTAAATACGATGGTGTTTCAGATGATGTCATAAGACTTAGGTTATTTCCTTTCTCACCGAGGGATAAAACTATGATGTAGTTGAATTAGTTAGCACCTGGATCTATCAAAACTTGAGGTGATTTAGTACAAACATTCCTTGCTAAATATTTTCTACCATAAAAAACTGCGAAGCTTAAAATTGTTATTACATCTTTTAATCAGTTTGAAGGGGAATCTATTTATGAAGCATGGGAACAATTTAAAGAACTCTTAATAAAGTGTCCACACCATGTTATACCAGATTGATTAATAATTCAAACCTTTTATAATGAATTAATTAGTTCTCTTAGATCTATTATCGATGACACTACTGGTGGTTCATTGGATGTCAAAACTATTTCATGACGCTTATGCTTTAATTGAAGAGATGGATACTAATAATTTTTAATGGCATTCTGAGAGGGTGAATCCAAAGAAAGTAGCCAATATTCATGAAACTGATGCATTTACTATGTTAGCAAATCAAGTTGCTGCACTTTCAAGGAAGTTATACCAATTTGGAATGAATTTTCCTCAATCAATTTCCATGATTGAAGAGAATTCATTAGGCCAAATGTGAGATTCTCAAGAATCATTAGAAACTTTGAATGTCATAAATAATAAGCAAAATAACCCATATTCTAAGTATTATAACCCAAGTTGGAAGAACCTTATCAACTTTAATTGGAATAACAATTTGAGTGGTAATAATCAGCAATGGGGGAACAGCCAAGTCAACCCATTGGGAAATTGGAACAACCAAGGGAATAATAATTATAGATCTACTTATCCTCTAGGAATCAATAGTAATACACAATTTAAGGATAAGAAGTTGTCTATAAAAGAAGTGGTGTTACAAATGAGTAATCAATTACAAAGTCAAGGAGCTACAATTAGAAATATTGAGAATCAACTTTGGTAAATCGCGAGTTCATTAAGTAATAGATCCCAAGGAACACTTCCTAGCAATACTGAATCAAATCCAAAAGACCAGAATAAAGAGCAAGTTAAAGTCGTACAACTTAGAGGCGGAAGAGAGTTGGAACGTAGGATTCAAAAAGAGATTGAAGTTGAGAGAGAAGAAGTTGAAACCTCAGGTCAAATAGTCCTAATGGGGACTCTCCTTGAGCTCCCCCATATTGACCCCACCTACTAAGTGCTAGGGGTTAGGAGGACCAATATGTAGAGCTTTAAGTTGAGCAAAGGGGAGTTTAGAATTTCTAGTTGTGAGGGTTCCTTTTCTAGTTTTCGAGGAATAGTCAACAGGAAAGTCTTATGGCTAGATACTAGGATACTAAAGAGAAAAACTAAATCTCAACCAAAAGTGAGGTCAACAGACATTACATAAACAAAAAGGGCATTCTTCTAAAAGCAAATATACCGTAAGGACTGGTAAAAATTATTTTCTCTTGATCCTCAGGAGCTATTTGTATTTATTAATAACCAGTACATCCATCAAGAAAATAAAAGAACTTATGCCTAGCTAGTCTATCCAACATTTGATCTAGAAAAGGTAGTAAAAAGTGATCTTTCCTAGTGATGAAATTTAATTTTCTATAATTAATGCATAATCGCCACCCTGTGACTTGTCTTTTTGGTATTAACTCATTACGTTCATTCATTGTCACAGTCACTCCTCATTTCTTAGAAACAAAGTGAATTGGACTAACCCATGCACTATCTGAAATAGGGTAGATAGTTCCAGCATCTAACCACTCTAAAATTTATTTCTTAACAAGTTATTTCTTACCAGGATTCCATCTCCTTGGAGGATCAGCCTGGGTTTGCAGTTCTCTTCCATATAAATTCTATGCATACAATTTGAAAGATTGATTCCTTTAATATCATCAATTGTCCATCCAAAGGCTTTCTTAGAATTCTTAAAAGTTTTCATTAAACTCACTTCTTCTTCTGTAGTTAATTTTGAGGAAATTATAAATAGTAATGTTGAGGAATCACATAAAAAGACATATTTTAAATATTCAGGAAGTATCTTCAACTCAAGTTCAGGAGGTTTTTCAATTGATAGACAAAATAGATTCATCTTTTTCTGTCATGTCCAAAAGTTCAAAACTTTCTTGAACATAATTTGAATATTCCTTATAAAAATCTTCAAATTGATCAAATTCCTCTTTTTACTGAAGTTCCAATACTTTCATTTTAGATTCCTCTTCATAGTTTGTTTTGAAATGACATTCACTCAGATATCTTATTACATCCATTCTGTAACAATCATTATCTTTACCTTTTGCAGGATATTTCATTGATTTGAAAATATTAAATGTAATTATTTGATCATTGACATCCATAGTTAATTTTACTTTCTGCACATCTATCATTGTTCTTCTTGTAGTTAAGAAAAGTCTCCCCAAAATGATAGATATCTCCTTATCCTCCTCTCTTTCTAGCACAATAAAATCAACAGGAAAGATAAATTGATCAATTTCTACTAAAACCTCTTCTATAACTCCTGTAGGATATGTTATTGAATGATCTGGTAATTGCAGAGTTACATTAGTAGGGGATATTTCTCCTAATCCTAATCTTTTTAATATTGACAATGACCTAAGGTTAATGTTTGCACCTAAATCACATAAGGCTTTCCCATAAAATCTGTCTCCTATTGCACATAGAATTGTGAAGCTACCAATATCTTTAAGCTTTTCATAAAGTTTTTTTTCTGAATTATAGCATTGCACTACTCACTAAGTGCAACAGTCTCGTTATCTTCGAACTTTCCTTTACTGTTAAGAATATCCTTCATAAACTTTACCTAGTTTGGCATTTGTTCTAAGGCTTCAGCTAATGGAATATTAATTGTAAGCTTCTAAAAGATTTCCATAAATTTTGAAAATTGTTTATCCAACTTTTGTTTGCGAAGTCTCTGAGGCAATGGAGGTGGTGCTTTTTCTAAGTTAATTTTAAGTGGAAAAATAGGTCTTTCTAAAATTTTCAGAGCATCATCTTCAAGCTCTTCAATTTCTTCTTTGTCTACTGCAATCTCTTTTTGAACTCTACCTTCCAATTCTCTTCCACTATAAGTTGAACGGGTTTTACTTGCTCTTTATTCTGGTCTTTTAGATTTACTTCTGTATTACTAGGAGTGTTCATTGGGATATTTTACTTAATGAATTCGCTATTTGTCCCAATTGATTCTCAATATTTCTAATTGTAGCTCCTTAACTTTGTAACTGGTTTCTCATTTATAACACCACTTCTTCTATAGATAACTTTTTCTCCTTCAATTGTCAATTATTATTAAAATATGGAAGATAAGTAGGTCTATAATTTAATTTTACCTTGGTTGTTCTAGTTTCCCATTGATTTTACATAGTTGTTCCCCTATTTCTATTTATTACCACCCAAAGTATTGTTGCTGTTAAATTTAGGATGGTTCTTCCAATCTAAGTTATAATAACTTGAATATCGGTTATTCTGCTTATTGTTTATAACATTCAAAGTTCTTAATGATTCTTGAGAATCTACCATTTGACCTAATAAATTCTCTTCAATCATTGCAATTGGTTGAGAAAAATTCATTCCAATTTGGTCTAACTTCCTTGAAATTGTAGCACCTTGATTTACTAACATTGCAAAAGAATCAGATTCATGAATATTGGCTACTTTCTTAGGATTTACCCTCTTAGAAGGCCATTGAAAATTATTAGTTGCTATCTCTTCAATTAAAGAATAAGCATCATGAAATGATTTTGACATCAATGAACCACCAGTAGTGGTATCTATAATAGATCTAAGAGATCCAACTAATCCATTGTAAAATGTTTGAATTATTATCCAATCTGATATAGCATGGTGTAGACACTTTCTCAACAGTTCTTTAAATCGTTCCCATGCTTCATAAGTAGACTCTCTTTCAAACTGTTAAAAATGTGTAATATCATTTCTAAACTTTACAGTTTTTTATACACCAAAATAATATGTTGTTTTAAGTATATATTTTATGCCTATTTTAGTGATATTGCAATTTAAAGAAGGGTATTTTTATGTTTTTTGTTATAGGTACATTATTTTTAAGCATTTGAAGCAAAAGTAGTAAAAAAGATAAAATTTGGAACTAAAATAGCAAATTTTGGGAATTTGTCGCATGATGCACCGTTTGACAGAGCCATGGTGCATGATGCGCCAGATCTGGCGCCAGATGTGTCAGAGACAACTTTTTGCAGATTAAGGCGATTCGAGACAAATTTTAAGCAAATTTTCAAAGGGTCACTTGATCTAAACACCTTTTGGAGTTATTGAATGCATTTAGATACTTTAGAAGGTTCTTTTACGAAGGGATATGTCTCTTGTAACAAATGACACATCTTGTGAATTCAAAGGAGTTGACTTTTGGAGGGAATTTTGAATTTCTTTTGAAAGGAGGCAGCCCAAAATAAAATATGAAGATTTCAAGGAGTTTAGGGGGTGGCGTGAAAGGCAAGAGAAAGAGATAGAGAAAGAAAGTCAAGCTCTTGGAGATTTTCTTCTAGGGTTGTAAGAGGAGAGGGAATGTGAGAGATTTCTTCTCCATTACACTTCTAAGAGAGAATTGAGAGTGCTTGTAATAAGAGAAAGGCTTGAAGAGAACTTTTAGGGATTTGCTTGGGAAGGATTGTGAGATAAGTTGTGTATTTTACTTCTTTTGTTTAGTAAACTTGTTTTCATATATGAAATCTATGTGTTGTCATATCCTCCTAATGAATTCTGAGTAGTCTTCTTTATCCTTCTCCCCACTTTGAAATATGGTTTTGTGGAGAAGTAATTTTGTTTTTTATGGTTTTAAATGTTAAAAATTTGTGATGATTTGAACTCTGATCTTCATTTACTTTTCAATGGCAAATTAAAATGTTAAAATGTGTTGAGAAATAAATGTTTCCAAAGGGTTATGATTTCTACAACATGGGGAGAATCACATTTCATTTCATGGGAGAGTATGTCATCCATGGAGATGGGTGCAAATAAATAAAGAAATATACTTTGTTGGATGCGGAATTAGAGATTTTAATGTGATAGATTAAAATCCCCAATTTTCGTTCAGTTGATTGGAAATTTATGCGAGATTGGTAGCTTTCAGGGAAGGGATTAGTGGGAGCTCTAGAGTGGTAGGCGGTATCCTCCCAGCCTAACCACAGAATTAGGGACCAAACTCTAGCTTATTTAATGTTCTTTATAGCACTCGGAAGAGGGTAAAGAATAGGATTGCTCCTATTTGGCACAAAACAACTTATATATAAATATATATTTTTAAATGATTTTAATTTTTTTCACAATCCATAGGTTCATTGTAAGGGGAAGGATGCTTTCTTAAATTTGAACTTTCCGTCAACAAAAATTTTGTTTAGTTTTAGTAATTTTATATTTGAAAGTTTAATTTTTGGTTTTGTTAACTTTGTATTTCAACTGCATTTTAAATAGAATTCACTTTAGTAGTTAATATTCAAACTTCGCACTTTACTTTTTTTATTTTTAAAATAGTACTTTACATTATAATCTAAAAAACTAATTACAGGCATTTCCAACTTCCTTGTGGGATCAATGTTTAGGACTTCATGAGAGTCCTTTATTACTTGAGTGATACGTATACTTGCGTTATTTTTAAAGGGGATTTAGCAGTTTAAAAGAGTTTTAAAGATAAATTATTTTTATAAAGTTACTTTTATTAGGATTACATTACATATTTATTATTATATCTGTCATGTGTATTTTATAATATTGAAAATATAATTACAAAATTAACACACTAAATCCACCCGAATCAAGTTTTTTGCGTCGTTGTCGGGGAAGTAACATAAAGTAGTAGTATGTTACTTTATAATTTATAGTATTTTTTATTTTAAAAAACTAAAAAGAAGGAGTGTTTGTAGTTTAGTTTGAACATTTTCTTGTTTAAGTGTGTTTACTTGTTTTAAATTACTTGTTTTGTTTGTTTACGTGTAGTGTAAGATCTAAAAATTTAGTTCCTTACGATTCTGAATTAGAAAGAACTATTAGAAAAATTTGAAAATAACAAAAAAAGATATATCATATTAGTAAAATGGCTTGCAATTTAAGTAATGCTGGAAATGAAAATGAACATCATCAGAGACCTTTAACAGATTATGTTAATCCTACAGTAAATGAAATTCATTTGAGTTTACAAAACCCTGTTGTACCTGCCAATTCATTTGATCTTAAACCTGCTATGATCCAAATGGGAAAAATAATCAGTTTGTGGGAACACCAACTGAAGATCCTAATTTACAGCTTGCTAGTTTTATAGAATTGTGTGCTACATGTAAATAATATGGAGTGTCAAATGATGTCATCAGACTTAGACTTTTTCCTTTTTCACTAAGGGATAAAGTTAAGATGTGGTTAAACTCGTTAGCACCTGGATCTATCAGAACTTGGGGAGATTTGTCAGAAAAATTCTCATATAAATATTTCCCACCATAAAAACTGCAAAGCTTAGAAATAATATTACATTTTTTTGTCAGTTTGAAAGGGAATCAATTTATGAAGCATGGGAAATATTTAAAGATCTCCTTATAAGGTGTCCACACCATGCATTGCCACATTGGTTAATAATACAAAAAATTTATAATGGGTTTGTTGGATCTCTTAGATCTATAATTGATGTTGTTGGTGGTTGATCATTAATGTCAAAACCATTCGATGAAGCATATTCATTAAATGAAGAGATGACTGCTAACAATTTTCAATTGCCCTCTGAAAGAGTAAATCTAAAAAGAGTATCTAGTATTCATGATTCTGATGCAATATCTATGTTAGTTACACAAATAGCTGTTACATCGATGAAGATAGATCAATATGGAATGAATTATTCTCAAACATCTCCTGTGCTTGAGGAAAATTCATTGGGACAAATGATAGAATCTCAATCTTCTTATGAGACCTTAAATCTAATAAATAACTATTCTAATAATCCTTATGTCAATTATTATAATCCCGGTTGGAACAATCATCCAAATTTTAGATGGAGTAACAATAATTCTAATGATGCAAATTCGCATTGGGAAACAACACTGCAAACCTTGAGAAACTCCAACAATCAAGGATATTCAACTTGTAAACCTTATTACTCTCAAGGATTTAATAATTTGCAAAGAGAAAAAGTTATCAATGAAAGAATTGATATTATAAATGGGAAGTGAGTTACAAAGTCAAGGAGCTATAATTAGAAACATGGAAAATCAATTGGGATGTATTGCTACCACATTTAGCAATAGATGTACAGGAACATTACCAAGTAATGTTGAAGTAAATCCTAAAGATCAGAAAAAAGAGCAAATTAAAGCTATACAACTGAGAAGTGGAAAGGAATTAGAAAATAGAGTTCAGAAAGAAGTTGAACTTGAAAAAATGAGGTGGAAATGAAAAATCGAGTGAAGATTTTCATTTTGAGTCAGAATGTCCTATTAAACCAATGAAAATCACTGTAGAAAGACCACCACATCCATTTCCTCAAAGATTGAAGCAGAAAAATAGAGATTACAAATATTCTAAATTTTTAAAATTTTTGAGGAAATTAACGATAAACATTCCATTTGTTGAAGCTTTAGAACAATTTCCAAGCTATTGGAAGCTCATGAAGTATATACTTAATAAGAAAAAGAAGTTTGTAGATAATGAGACTATTGCACTCAGTAAAGTGTGTAGCACTATAATTCAGAAAAAGCTTCCTGAAAAAATCAAAGATCCTGAAAGTTTTGCAATTTCTTGTGCTATTGGCAAACACTTTTATGGAAAAGCTTTATGAGATTTAGGAGCCAGTATTAGTCTTATGCGGTTATCAATTTTTAGAAGGTTGGGCTTAGGAGATATTTCAACTACAACTGTAACTATTCAATTAGTTGATCGTTCGATTACCTATCATAAAGGAGTTATTGAAGATGTTTTGGTAAAAGTAGATAAATTTATCTTTCTTGTAGACTTTATTGTATTAGATATGGATGTTGACCTCAATTTTGGTTGAGGTTTAGTTTCTCCTCTTTAATAGCCTAGGGTCTAGCCATAGGACTTTTCCTGTTGACTATTCCTAGAAAACTAGACATGGAACCCTCACCATTAGAAATTCTACCCTCTTCTTTACTCCACCTGAAGTTCCACATGTTGGTCTCAACCTCGAAGTACTTAGTAGGGGGTCAGTGTGGGGGAAACTCAAGATGAGTCACCCTTAGGATTGCTGGACCTTAGAGTTGACCTTGCGTGTTGGTCTGGAGCTAAGACATTCACTACACTCACTACACTCATCTACACTCACAATCACTCACAACCATGAACTCAAATTTCTAGCCTAGATCCCTTGATCTTTTAGGATACTCATGTAGATGGTCCCCTAAACCTACTAGCCCTAGGGCCATGGTTTAGCTAAGACCACTATGTAGAGGACCCAAAATGGGGTTTCCATTGGTCCATGGCTTATTGGTGATGGTTGGTACCTCAACTCTACCAAAATACCCATCTTGGCCTTTTACCCCTAAAACACCCCCTAATTACCAAAATACCCCTCCATAGCTCAAAATCCCGAAAATTCCAAAAATTCCCAGAAAATCCTAATAAATCTCAAACATTCCTAATTTCATTTCTTTCAACTACCCTATGACCCAATTTGACCAATTTGACCATCTTTAACCAAAATCCCCAAATTGCCCTTTAAAGACTCAAATTTCCCCAAATCCAACTCAAATGTCCACCAATTTGATCTCAATTGACCCCAATTCCAATACTAAGCTCAAATTCACTTTTTATATGACCAAACTAAATCAAATCCAAGCTTAATTGGTCCATGATTTGAGCCCAATTTTAATTTGGGTCAAAACCCCAATTTTGACCATATGACCTAATCTCACCAAATTGAACTCATAGCCTAGTCAATTGGCCTCAATTAATGTTTCAAAATATTTATAACATTTCTATACATTAAAATAAACCATCAATTGACCTTGTTGAAGTTTCATATCCATTTAATTTTGGCATAAATCCAAAATTCCCAAATTTAGCCCCAAATTGGCTAAGTCCCCAAATTTCACCCAATTGATTGACTTAACCTCCAAATTGGCCTCCAATTCATGTTGGAAACTCTTCATGAGGTCCCTATTGGTCATTTATAATAATCAATTTGGACTTAGCCCAAGGCTAACCCAAGCTAGACCCAAGCCTAGCCCAACATGACCAAATTGATTAAAGTTCAAAATTCCCTCAAATTCACCCTTCAATTGAACTCAAAACCACTTCCATCCTTCACGAAAATTTGTTTCTTATGATCATCTACACCAAATTAAACAATTAATTAGGCCAATTGACAAGGCTAGCCTAGCCCAAACGCAAGCTTTGGTCATTTGCACTCACTTGGACCCTTTCATCAAAAATTGACTTAACCATGTCTAAGCCACCAAAGTAATGATTTCATAGCCACAAAAACCTTTCTAAAGACCGGGCTAAACCCTCCTAAGTCACCATGATAAGCTATGGACCAATGGATCCCCATATTAATGGATTTTACCCATTTTTGGACCTAACTTGAAATATCTCCAACATCATCACTTACCCTTGGGAGATAATCATCATTAGCCACCCCCTGACTTCCCTGAGCCGAGAGGTGACCAATGCCTGGCCGGCCATCCACCTTGGTGGCTGGAAAATGGCTAAAACCATGGCCAAGACAAGGGATTTTCACCCAATTCAAATCCAAAGGCCAAATCAGCCCAGCTGCTTATTAGAGCTTCTCTGCCCTCCATATAAGCAACCAAATGCACCCCTAATTGGCCCTGGTAGCTAGCCTAGGCCATTTTATTTAAACTCCCTCTCCATGGAAAAAGAGAGAGAGCTTGAAATTCTTTGGGGAGACTCTGTAAAACTTCTTCAAGAGCTTCCTGGAGACCTCTTGAGCTTAACCAAACCTTCCTTAGCCACTCAAATCCATTGCTTGAGTTCAATTTTGGAGCTCAATTTCAAGGCCGAAACATGACATCCTCCAAACCTCCACCAAATTCAAATTACTTGCACCCACACCATCCAAACATCAAGAGGAAAAGATCCCCCACAAAAGCCCTATCTGCCAACCACCCTAAGGTGGACTTCGACCAAACCCCCAAATCGGCCTTGATCGAATTTGGGTCTAGGCATTTCACCACAACCAGAGGCTCCATACCTAGGCTTCTGGAACCCACATAAAGCTTCTAGAAGCATCCAATCGAGGCTACCCCTCTTGGACCAAGGCATTCAAAGTTAAACCTAAACCGAGACTCTTTTATTTATTCATTAATATACAGTCAAACTAAGGGTTTATTAACCGTATTGATGTGTTCTACTAATCAATACGAGCATTTTAAAAAACAATTCACTCAATTTTGTTGAGAATCGAGTGAGATATTAGCGTTTTAAAAAGGATTTTTTTCGGTCCTGTTCATTTGGGACGATGACCCGTGACCATCAGATCGAGCGTGTATTGATCGGATGGCCCTGATCGCGTCAGACAGATTGCGGTCCGAGATGGGCGTGAATGAGCTGGCTGGCAGCGCCAATCACAGTGCGACACGTGGCCTGTTCGACCCGTACGAGGTTGACATGGATAAGTAGGAAAATAGGGGCATTTTCTTATTCATTTTATCCCAAAACTTAAAAAATACGTAACTTTGTGTAGAAAAATCACAAAAATAAAATAAAAATACCCTCTTGCTCAGTGAATAGAGGAAAACAAATTGGAATAAATTTCCAGTCTATTTGATGCATAAAATATTTTTAATTAATTAAACACTATTTGGAATCATTTGATTCTCCATGCATATTGACACATCAACTTGGCTTGAAATTTTTACATGTTGTAGCCTCTGTCAGGGGAAGTATTCTCTGATTTTTTCAAAGTCAGATGAGGTTCCTATACAGAGATCCATATTTTTCAAGTTTTTTCACATTATTTTCTTAAAATATTCATTGAAATTAGCATATTGATTATAAAATCCTAAGAAAATTTTGAAAGGTCCACCATGACTAGAGAAACCTTTGAAAATAATTTCATGGGTCAAGTCATTTAAAATTTCCTTAAATTTTACAAACACTAAATCACTAAAATAATTAATTTTAAAAAATATAAACATTTAAATGGCTTGATTTTTTTATCTCCGCTGTGGTTTATGATCTAGAAAACTCATCATAAAATTTTTAAAATATTTTGAGTTCATTTAATAATTTAAATTGATTTTTAAAAATAAATACCACTCTTAACACTTAAATGATTTTTTTTAAAAATCAAAATATAACTCAAAAAATTATGAAACTTAGTTTTTTGAGTTCTTTGTGATCAGGGGTATTTTCTAAAATTAAAATGATATTTAAGATAATAATTTGATTTTTAGCCTATTTTAAATATTTAAAATAATTAAAAATTCATAAAAATCACAAAAATAACAAAACTCATGGAAAAGTTCTAAATTACTTCCTAATTACTGAGGAACAATTAGAATATTTTTCCTGATTTTCTAAATAAAGATGTTGAATTTCAAAGCTTAAAAATAATTTTTAAAAGACTAAAAATGAGTTTTCAATAAAATAATTCCAATAAATCAATGAAAAATCAAAAAAATATAAAATTTGCTCCTCTAAGTTCTCTGACCTTAGGGAGATTTTTCAAAAATACAAAACCTAATTTTCACCATCTAAAATATTTTATTTTTATTAAATAACTCAGAAATTAAAATAATTCTAATAAATCACAGAGAATTTAAAAAATAGTGAAATTTGATACAAAGGCTCCACTAGTCTAGTTATACCTCCAGTAAAAATTTTAAGGGATTATAATTTACCTTGGTTAAGTTAGGAATTTTCTTTGAAAAATCCTATTTTTGCAATAAAATAATTATATAAATTAAATTAAATTTTGAAAAATCATGTTTTCTCCTCTGATGTCTTAATGAACCCATGAATAAGGTAGTATAAAAATTTCAAAGTCATTTGAATTGAATTTGACAAATTATGAAGTGTTAGAGCCTTAGGGGCAAATGTGTAATTTTGGAAATCTTGCCTTAATTAGCATTTAGGCTTAAGTCAAGGAGGGAAAATGGGTAACCTCTGATTTTAATCAATTTATTTGATGCTTGAAATACAAAGGGGTTAATTGGTAGAAACCAATCTCACTTTCTTAATTAAGATTAATTAAATTTCTAAATTATCAAAATTTGGAAACTTATTAAAATTAAATGATCCTGGACTTAGGGGTATGACTTCTGAAGTCAATAACTAATCAATTTAACACCCCTATGTTGACTTTCAAATAAAATTCAAATCATGGATCATGACTACTTAAAACTTAACCCTCTAATTAAGATACTCACCTAAGTCTTAAAAGGCTTAGTAGTGACTTAGGCTGAATAAAAAATTGACTAAATGAGGATTAGAGAAATAAACATAATTAAATCAAACATCCTTGAAACACCACTAAGCCCAATTAGGATTAAAATTTGGCTAAGTGTCCAAATTACACTAACTTGCCCCTTTAAGGGTCTTCACCCACATAATTCCTAAATTGAATCACAAGTGATAATTACCCTATTCTTAGGGATAATTGGGACATCAATGTTCACTGAGCATTAAGGATATTTACAGGATGAACCATTGAGCAACATTATAAGTTTAAATGGACTCAAGGCTTTTCACTAGTTGGTGAGAGGGAGACATGGACCTGCTTCCCTCTCTTAACTTGTTGGATACCTCAGAGGCCTATTAAACTTAAAATTTTTAGCTTAATGAAATCATCATTAATTAAAATTTTAAGGACTCACCAAAATACAATATAGAGTTAAGGAAAACCCCTCAGAACTCTACTTTTTTTGCTCTTCATAAATGCCCTCACATGCATTTTCAAGTTTCAGGTGGTGGAACGAGAAGACTCGCCAGGTACGCTTTTACATTTTATAGTATCGTCTTTCTTCTGCCTTTTCCTTACATGTTTCATGCTTGCATTTACCTACATAAACTTGCATATTAATTATAACTATAACCTGAAACCAAAATTAAAATCAACCAAGATAAAATTCACCGCCACAACATTCAAAATATAAAATAACTCAAAATTTAATCACAAACATCACATAAAACCACAACTTTAACTTAATTAAGATGTCTCTATCAGATGATCGGGAATTCCTCGGAGGAGGTAACCTACGGTTTCTAACGAGGCTTCACATGGTTTAAATGAAATTATGGAACTCATTAAGTTGGGTTTAGTAAGTTCATTTGGACTAAGTGAATCCAATAGAAAATAGTGATGCCAGAACGAGGGGACCGTAGGATCCTAATCGGTGTCGCTCTAATCAACTTTAACATGCCCTCATAAAATTTAAATAACTTCAACCATAAAGCCACCTGATTTGATATTATAACTTGACACACTAGAAAACTCAAACATGTCGCGGCAAGAAGCTTGGAGCTAGCATGGTGGGCAGCACGGTCATCTTCAACAACAAAACTTGTCTTCCCCAGCTAAACCAATCTTGCTTCCTTAGACTTAAACAACAAAGCCATAGGAGTTCGAGGTCGCTTGCTTATGCAACGTAAATCCTCACCTTATCTTTAGGCCTTTGTATAGCCCTGCTATATAATATAAGCCCTAACTCGTCTTAGGATTCCGGGGTTGTCGTCTGTCATGACCTAAATCCTCACATCTTTCAAGCTATTTGTGTGATCATTTCACACGAATGTAAGCCCTAACTAATAAAATTGACAGGATGAAACACCTAAATATTTCTCCTCAAAACTGAAGCCAAACATTAGGATAGCTTGGGAAGTCACCAAGATTCTCCTCTGGATCCATGACATCCCCTAGTCCTTCTTCCTTTAGATTCTACAATAAAATGTTCCAAATTTGAATCAATCCTCTTTCACACCTCTACATCTGATTTCGTTGAAGATTCCTACCCTTTGAAATTCCTTGAAGATAATGTTTTTTAATTTTTATCAAGAGTTTTCTTAGGTGGCTTTAGTCATTTAAGATGTAATTAACTATAAGGGCTTGCCCTTATAAGAAGCATGTCCGAACCCAGCTTAATATAAACCCTATTTAATTCTTTATATTAAATAGGGGAACTTGTCGGCAAATACAAAGGTTTCACAGACCAGAAGGACGTCACACTTTCCTTAGTTTATTTGATCGAGTCTCATCCTCAATTCTTGTGTTTATCCTTCAGGATAGATACAGGATTTGAGGTACAATGCTCTTTCATTTTAAACTATAAAAAATATGGGGTCAGTTTGATTTCATACTTCAACGTCCTTCCGAAGCAGGCGACGGGATTTCGATTCCAGCGACCGACAGCTTATTACAGGCAAGCCCACAAACCAACCCGAAATAACGCTGCCAATGGATAAAGATAAAGAAATTCCTATTATTTTAGGAATACCATTCCTTGCCACTGGAAGAGCTTTGATAGATGTGCAGAAAGGAGAACTAGCTATGAGAGTTAGTGATCAAGATATTACATTTAATATTGCAAGATCAATAAGATACCCTGCACAAGAGTAGAAGATTGACTTCTTCAGAATGGATATTAATCAATATTTAAGCCATGAATATTTCAAAAAGACATTTGGAAGCGAATTTGAAAAGGAATATTTGGAATATCAAGATGAGGACAAAATTCAAGATGAATTTCCGGATGTGTAAGGAAGATTTGGATTTTGTTCAGAAAAAAATTAAAATATTAGATCCTGTAGAAAGTAACAAGAATTTGATTTCATCTATTGAGAAACCTCTTAAACTAGAACTAAAAACACTTCCTACACATTTAAAGAATGCGTTCTTAGGATATTTATCTACATTACCTGTTATAGTATCCTTAGAATTGATTGAAGAGCAAGAACAACAGTTGTTAGAAACATTGAAAAGTTATAAGAAAGTCTTTGGATGGAAATTAGCTGATATTAAAGGAATCAGTCCTTCAATTTGTATGCATAAAATTTTATTAGAAGATCAACATGAACCAAAAGCTGGTCCTCAAAGGAGATTAAATCCTATGATGAATGAAGTTGTCAAGAAGGAAATTTTTAAATAGTTAGATGTTAAAATAATATATCATATTTCAGACAGTGCTTGGGTAAGTCCAATTCACTGTGTTCCAAAAAAAAGGAGGTGTGACTGTAGTGACGAATGAGCATAATGAATTAATATCAACAAGACAAGTCACTAGTTGCAAATTTGCATCGATTATAGAAAATTAAATTCTGCTACCAGGAGGATCACTTTTCTTTACCATTTTTAGACCATATGTTGGATAGGCTGGCTGGGAACAAATGTTTTTGTTTTCTAGATGGATATACCAGTTATCATCAAATACAAATTGCTCAAGAGGATAAAGAGAAAACAACATTTGCTAGTCCTTATGGAACTTTTTCTTTTTGGTGAACGCCCTTTGGATTATGTAGTCCACCTCCAACATTTCAAAGATGTATGATGTCAATTTTTAGCGACTTAATTGAAAAAGGGATTGAAGTCTTTATGGACAATTTTTCTGTATTTGGAACTTCATTTGAAATATGTTTAAATCATTTAGAGAAAGTTCTGGAACATTGTAAAATAACTAATCTCATATTGAACTAAGAAAAATGTCAATTTATGGTTGCATGAAGAATTGTGCTTGGGTATAAAATTTCAGAAAATGACATGGAAGTAGATCCTGCAAAAATTCAGGTTATATCAAACCTACCTCCACCTACTACAGTAAGAGGAATTAGGAGTTTGTTTGGACATGCTTGATTTTACAAGAAATAAAATAAAGATTTTTCAAAAATTACTAAACCTTTATGCCAACTTCTGTAAAAGATACAAAATTTGACTTCAACCAAGATTGCCTTAAAGCATTTGAAACCTTAAAGGAAAAATTGACCACTGCTTCCATAATTATTTCATCTGATTGGGAGAAACCTTTTCAATTGATGTGTGATGCTAGTGATTATGCAATTGGAGTTGTTTTAGGGCATATGGTATGGTTTTTAAATTTATATACTATGCTAGTAAGACTCTTAATGATGCTCAAATTAACTACACCACCACTGAAAGAGTGTTATTAGATATTTTGTATGCTTTTGATAAGTTTATGTCATATTTGATTGAAGCTAAAAGTATTGTGCATACTGATCATTCGGCTATTAAATATTTAATGCAAAAGAAGGATGTGAAACAAAGATTAATAAGATGGTTACTTCTGATGCAAGAGTTTAATTTTACAATAGTTAATAAGAAAGGGATTGATAATCAAATTATTGATCATCTATCTAGGTTAGAACTGGAAGAAATACTCGATTTAGAAAATGAAATTAATGAAACTGATGAACAACTTTATATTGTAAAAGGATGGGAAATACCTTGGTACTTATATTGTAAATTATATTGTTAGTGGTATTTTACCACATAGGTTAACAAAACAACAAGAATAAAAATTCATTTATGATGCAAAGTCTTATTTTGGGGAAAACCCTTACTTATATAAATAATGCAAAGATTTAGTAATGAGATGATGTGTGTCTTACAAAGAAATTCAGAAAATTATTCATAAATGTCATGATTCTGAATTTGGAGGACATTTTGGGAATGAAAGAACTGTTGCAAAGTTGATGCTTGGAGTGCTTTAAAAATTTTAATTAAAAATATTTTTACAAGATATGGAATGCCGAGAGTAATCATTATCATAGAAGGATCTCATTTTAGAAATGCAACAGTTGCAAAGTTGGTGGAAAAATAAATATAATGTATAAAATTGCAACTTTTTATCATCCTCAGACTAGTGGTTTAGCATAAGTACATAATCATGAAATTAAGCGAATTTTGAAAAGGAGTGTTAATCCTAGTAAAATGGATTGGTCTCCTAGATTAGATACTTTATTTTGGTCATACATGACAGCTTATAAAATACCTATAGGAATTTCCCCTTATAGATTAATTTTTGGAAAGACTTGTCACTTGCTAGTAGAATTGGAGCATAAAACTTATTTGGCTATAAAGAAATTCAATTTTAATTTGAAAGAAGCTAGTGAGAAAAGATTATTGCAATTGAATGAGCTTGAAGAAATTAAGAATGAATCTTACGATAATGCGAGGATTTATAAAGGAAAGATGAAAGAATGATGAAAGAATGACATGATCGGAAGATAATAAAAAGTGAATTTGAACCTGGACAAGATGTTTTATTATATAATGCAAGATTGAAATTATTTTTTGGAAAACTGAAGTCTAGGTGGAAAGGCTCATTCTGAGTTATAAATGTCTATCCTTATAGAGTAGTTAAAATTGAAGATCCAAAGACAGGAAGGATATTTACATTAATGGACATAAATTGAAACCATTATTTAATGGTCAAACACTAGTTTTTAAAGAAACTATAATGTTGGGTCACCCAGAATAAAACTGGGAATGTTGGGCTGACGACATTAAACCAAACGCTTAGTGAGAGACAACTCATATTTATCATTGTTTAGTTTGATTTTGAGTTTTTGTTCAAAATATTTTACCTATATTTATATCTTTGTCTGTATATAGTTCGTGTAATTGCAAAAATATTTAGAAACATCTTTATGTACCTAATTTTATGGAAAATTTGAGAATTTATTGGATCGAAATTGAAATAGTGCTCTTTTTGGAGCTGGTGCATGATGCACCAAATTCCGGAGAGCTGGCGCATGATGAGTCAGATTGGGGCATGATGCACAGAATTCGAGAGAGCTGGCGCATGATGCGCCAGAATCGACGCATCATGTGTCGCGACGATAAAAATGACTTAAAATGTTTCAAAAGGAAGATTTTGGTGGTTTTTTTTCCTTATAACTTCTAAAAATCGATTCATAAGTCTATTTTAAGAGGGAAAATGAGGGAAAAGCCACTAAATTTCAAATTCAATGGCGTCCCACTCTAAAAATACAGCGAGATTTAGAATTTTCAACTAGAGAAAGTTTGTCAGTTTCGATGCGCAGAAGTTGCATGATCGTGTTCTAGTGAAGAAGAGGCTAATCAAAGAAAGTGGGTTTGTGAATTAAGGATTCAACATACCGAAGACTCGAGTTGAAGAGATCATTGTGCAGAGACGTTGGGAAGTGCTTTGTTACACTACCACTGTCATAGTTGTCCCTGTGGTGAAAGAGTTTTATGCAAATCTACATGGAATCAACCAAGGAATTGTCTATATGCAAGGCAGGTTTGTGCAATTCACTCCTTTAAGAATAAACAAATGTTTATGATCGAAATGGTCTATCTATCATTACGGGGATTTTGCCCCCACGAGAGATAATATGAATGACATCTACTGGTACCTTATGGATAAAGATGTGAATTGGGAGGCTAGAGATGATGGGAATGTAAGTTTTTTGTCAACATTGTTAAATCGTACTTCTAAGGCTTGGCACTTTTTTATTGAATCGAAATTACTGCCTATCATGAAGATCAGTAAGGTGACAAAGAAGAGTGTTATTTTAAATTATTGTATTCAAACCAGAAAATCTATTGATATTGGAGCCATCATTGTGAAATCGATTTTGGGTTTGATTGTGAATGGGTCTGCAACTTGGCTTGAACATTCATCCACTATTTTCCTACTGTGCAGTCAATCACAAGTACCTTATGAAATTTGGGAAAAAGTGCTTCATCCTTGGAAGCCGATGGATCAAGAAGTCTATTACAGTTGTACTGGAATGAGAGATGAAAATGATATGAATGTACTGATGGATCAAGAATCCCAGAATTCATCACCTATTCAGCCTTACTTCAGTTCTAACGCACTTTTGAAGTGGATCAAGATTTAAAATCATAACAAGTTATTCCAATATTAAAGATTAATACTTCACACAAATTTCATCCAATACTTAATCACTTATCATTTTAAGAAAAAAGATAAAGAAAATTACTCAGAATTAATGGAGGAAACATAATCACACATAAGTTTGAAGGTAGAAATCATGCAAACAAAGAAGAAGTTTAAATTAAAACCAAATGTAGTGACAAAAATAAAAATTTATCTCAAATTCACTCTACCAAACCCTTGAAGTTCCTTTGAATCTCTTCTATTACAATACAAACTACAACTCAAAATAAAAAGAAAAGAGGGCAGCAAAATAATCAAGAAGTGGCATCTAAGGGTCTCTTAAAAAAGAGAGAAGAGAGAGAGAGAGTTCTTTAATCCAATCCAAGTCTTCTTTAATAATTTTTCAAAAGGTGTCTTGGTATCTCTTCAAAATGTATCCACATTCAATAAATCTTCTAAGAGTTGTCTCCTTTCAAAAGTCAATTGAATGTATTTTTATGTTAATTAACTATTTCCCACATTATTATCAAGGGTTGATTCAAAGACCTCTTCAAAAATTCATCCAAAGTAATTAAATCATCAAGTGCCTACTTCTAGCACTTAAGCACGAGGTACCTAGTGCTTAAGCGCACTTTCTTGGTTCTATTAGGGCGTAAGCGCCAACATTGGGCGCTTAGGCTCCACAGTTCTTTTGCACATCTTCTTCATTTTTCACTCCAAATTTGATCCTTTTTACTCCTTTCATCATTTTTCATCCGTTTGATTGTACCTGAAATAAAAACACACAAATACCTTCCAATAAAGTGTAATATATCAAAAATAGGTATAAAAATGTGTACATAAAGACTATATATTTTAGGTGTGTCACCAATCAAAGAGGCATAGAATGAACAAATAAATAAAAGAAAAAGATGTTCATGTAAGGAACTCATTTGATAGACTGATAGAAGTATTTGCTGCTTCGTAACTTGGTGCTACGCTTGATAATACTATTGATGATTTTATGATAGTCTTAGAAGGAATTTCAAAAATTGTGGCTGATCCAAGGTTCTTTTTAAAATGTGTAAAATTGCTCGAGGACCCGACATGCAGACAGATATTCATGAGGTTGTGCCCCGAGCTACGTGTCAAATATTTACGTCTCTCTCTTAACTAGTGAGTCTTTGCTATTTTTTGGCTTTTAAGTACTTTCAATTATTTATGTATGCTTTTTAGTATTTTCCAGTATGTTCAAGATAATGATATGTGGTAGTTTATGTCATTAAAGTAGTACATGTTTTGGAAATTATTATTTTTTCTTTATATTTGCAAGGTTCTTTCTCTTTTATTGTAAAAATTAGTATAATCATAGTATGTTACCCTAACAAATCATTTATTCAGGATGAATTTGCAACGAGAACGTCGTAGAATAATGGTTGCAGTGAATGTTATATTATTGTTAGAATACTGTCGCACCGTCACTATTCGAACCCAACACATAACTTCATCCTTTATTGGGGATAAACGGGTGAGCGAGATGCTCGTTGGACATCCAATAAGGTTCAACAACATATTTTACATGAGTGTGCCCATTTTTTTGGATCTCCTTCACGAGCTACGTAGGAACCACGGACTTTGATGCTCATCTAGAACGACTACAAGGGAGGTGTTGACAATTACGCTGTACATTCTATCTCAAAACTTATAAATCAGAGGAGTGATGGAGCGATTTCAGCATTCCTCAGAGATAATAAGCAGATACTTCTCTAATGGTCTGGGAGCACTAGTTAGCTTAACATCAAATAATTAAGCCAAAAGATCCAACATTCTGTAAAACTTCATAACAAATTGCTAATTACCAGCGCTACATGCCATATTTCAAGGTGAGTTACGTTATTGCATTATGTTTACTTCAAAATGCTTTTATCGTGTTCGGATTGACATCTTAAAAACTTCTAAACAGAACTGCATTGGGGTAATTGGCGGTACGCACGTGAATGCCCAACTACCCAGCCATGAAAAAGTAGCGTACATTAGTCATTGTGGTTCACCTACCCAAAAGGTGATGATTGTATGTGACTTCAACATGTGTTTCACATTTTTTATGGCTGGATGGGAAGAAAGTGTCATTGACAGTCATCTTTTTGCCTATGCAACAAAGAATAACAAACAGTGCTTCCTCACCCTCCTCCAAGTTAGCTTCTCTTTTGTAACCTATTATTTTGTGTTATCAATAGTCAGTAATAATGTTTTTCGTGCCAGGTAAGTATTATTTGGAGAATATTGGATAACCCATAGAGAGAGTGTATTTAAAGCCATTCTCAGACACCAAATACCTCATCCCTGATTTTGAGAGATTAAGTGGTGTCGCCCATGGTAGAAAAGAAATGTTCAACAAACGTCACTCTTTCTTGCGTTGTTGGAAGAAGAATTGGGTCATCCTATGTGATATGTCGACGTACTCGTTTCCTAAACATGTACATATTGTGGAAGAAACAATGACACTCTATAATTTCATTAGAAGACATCTCTCTCGGTCTGATACAGAATTCAATATGGCTAACGCTGACGACATGCATATCCTGCCTGAAGATTTTGAATTCCAGGTTGGGCAGTCTATTCCAGAGGAAGCTATAGAGTCCCAAGCCTTTGACACCCAGGATGGCGAAGTTGTAGCGAAGATGATTTCTTTTAGGGAGCGCATCAAAGATGTGGTATGCAACTGTTGATTTACCCATTCTTCTTTATTTTGCATATTTTTTGTACCCTTCTTCTAACAAGCATGAGCTGTGCACCTCATTGATTTAATGTTTTTTTTTTGTAAGTATTTAGAAGGCTTTCTATATGATGATATGCCACTTTGTCATCAATACTTAGCATGGAGAATTTGTTTCTTTCTTTAAGATTTGTGAAGTTATGAAGCATGTTAACTTGGATTCCATTCTCTACCCTTGCAATTAATATATTAAATTATCTCCTTGGTACAACTACTGCTACCTCTATCTTCAAGAATCCTTTTAATAAAACTGTCAAGGACAGTGTTGCATGGTGATCTCTTAGTTATGTTGGTATGCTTATGGCTCTTCTGCAATTTGTTGATCTTCTTAAAACTGAAATACACCTTTTCATGCTCAGATTTATGACACCAAGGTGTTATAAGTTTAAATATTAAATTTTGAGAGTTAAATTTGAAAGTACTTAGTAATTGTGTGGCTTGTATGTAAATTTCCATCTTTTTTTCTTTTGTTTTAGGTTATTATTGAGAGGTATAGTATATGATGGTAAAGATGCTCACATAGAAAGGTATTTTGATATTGATTTAGAATTGTCATTCAAATTCCAAAATACACTATAAATTTTATTGATGTTCTTGCTTAAATCTTTATGGCATCAAGAAGCATTTATTCCCCATGCTTTAGGATGAAGTTCTTTTGTAATGGAATTGGTGTATGAGGGTTCCCCTTTTTTAAGAGAGCTTGCCTTTTTGGCTTTTTTTTTGGAGAGGATGGATCTCATTTCATATCCTCGAGTTAGAGGAAACTCTCGCAAGCACATTATGAGAACTCAATTTTAAGTAGTTTTTGGATTATGAAACTCAACTGTTTTTTGTATGACCTGCAAACAACATCTTTATTCATAATGTGGCTACAGGGAATTTTACTCACCTTGTAAATTTGCTAGGCATTGGCTTATGGACAGCTAGAAATGAGAATAGATTTATAAAAGTTATGCTTTCATTGAACATAAAGGGTGTTCCTGCCAAGTATGAAGTAGCTTGGACGTCCACTGAACTTTCTGGTTGGCAACCGCTGCTTCCACACTTTGGTAGTTTGAGAAGTGCATCATTGGTTATTTCGACGGTATTGGCAGCCCCTGGTTGTAAAACTTTTGAGCTAGTTGTGAAACTTCTGTGTTGATTTTATGAATTCATTTATTTGCAGGAAATTTAAAATGAGATGCTCTCCTAGCTTCAAGGTTCCACTGATTGAGGGTTTTGCTTATTAAAGGATGAATAAATTTTTTGTGTCGTTAAATGGAATACTTATTATAACCTACCAAGGGTGGAGCAGCTTGGAAGGCCTCAGAATTTTGTTCTCGGCAATCTTTGCTTCCATACTTAGGTAGTTTGAGAAGTGCTTGCAAGAGAGGAAAACATGATTTCGTTATTTTTTTTAGAGAATTTTTTTGGGCATTTGGATATTTTATATGTTGTTTGTATGCATAATTAAATCTTTAAGACATCAAGATGCATTTATTTGTTGTTTGTAAGCTCTCAGTGCTTTGTTGAAAACAATAGTTCAACATATCATCAATAGTTGTAGTTTCCAACTGTACAGTTATATTTTGAAACCTTTGCATTTATATATTTGGCTTGTGCAAAATTTTAGATACTTGAGATTTGCATTTGTCTGCTTTAAAATTTACTTTATATATTTGGTGTTAGATATGTAAATTTATAGAAATTGATTGGCACAGAAATTGAAGGAGGATCTACATCTGGGACTGGGAGAATGCTCTTCTTCTCCAGATGTGGCCGGGCTCTAATCTGCTCTGTTCTCCGACTTTGATACAGGATCGGTATTCTCTGTTGTTTCTCTGATAATGAATAATGATTTTTGCTAGTGATAATTTGGAAGAATGTCACACTACAATTATTTTGGTACCATTGGCCCAATAAAAAAAGCTTGATATATAGTACTGTTCAGGTTACCTCTTCCTTCTTTGGTTCAATTTTTGCAGCAGTTCATGCCATAGGCTATTCCATCACTCATGAAGTTGCAATTTCAGCAGGCTGAGAAGAAATTTGTTAATTATTGTGATAAGAAATTAGTAGAGAAGTTAATTAGCAGAGAAGAAATTTTTGTTAATTATTAAACTCTTGCTGAGAATAAATTAGTAGCAGGAGGAAGAAAAGCAGAGGAGAAGTTAATAATCGATCAATTTCACAGCTTCACTTTGATAGCCTATAATTTTATGTAGAACACTAACAAATGAATCCTCATAACTGCAGAGAGATGTAGGAAGAAAATTTATTATGGCATTCTTCATGCAGTAAACCAAGTACTCTTTCTGCTTCTTCACTGAGTTTATATTCTGATTAGATAAAAACAACAAGAAAATTTAAGAAAAATGCAAAATCCAAATGTAGTGATGAATTCATTATAATCAATGCTTCCATTATAATCGATGTTTTTCATTACCTGCCAAGTGTGGAGCAGCTTGGAGGGCCACAGAACTTTTTTCTCGGCAACCGTTACTTCCATACTTTAGTAGTTTGAGAAAGTGCTTGATTGACCGCTAATCATTTTTATAAAGCATGTAATGTGCAGAATAGTGAAATAACAAAAGCTATTGGGTGTCGATCCTGGTTTTAATGAATTGAAGGTTTGTTGGAAAATATGTGAGCAGGAATATTTGAAAATTCTTTTTACTGGGTTATTTAAAGCTTGAAATAAAAAGGCTCTGTTGAATCAATCTTTTCTTCAAACACCTTGACTGACTTCAGCATCAGTGTCTTCCAATGAAAATACTTCTGAAGGCCGGCTCACATTTTACTGGGTTATTTGGCGCATAAACGTTCATGAGCTTCTTATTGCAACTTGTTAAAATGCTTGGGCATTAGATTTACAGATAATTACATGGCAATATTGTGTTCTATGGTGGCGCAGATCATATATAGCTCAATATTGGGATGGAAGTAAACGCAATGTATAAGAAAAAGTAATGATTAAGAGAATTTCCATATTCATATGGCTTGATTTATACTTAACATTTTATTAGTTTATGCATTACTTTCTCTATGTCTGTAAGAAACACGAGGTTTATAGGAATTGGCAAACAATATTAGCATCAAAGTCAAATATATCCCAATTTTTATGGTTTTAGAATTGGGGAGTTGGAACATATGAGCTAGTTGCGGAAATTAAAGATGCATTTTCTGGAAAATGTGAAGGCAGCTACAGAGGCTCGCAGAATACATTTTCATAATTCTATAAACACATAGAATTTGGGTGCTATGCATTTAAATGCACAATTTCTGCTATCTGCAATTAGCATTACTGTTGCTTGGTGTATGTTTGTTGATATCTTTCGTGTCATTTAGTTTTCCAAATCATATCAATGCTCTTTTATTCAAGTTTTCTTTTCTGCAGTTGAAGTTATTAGTAATAATCATAGCAATGAATAGGGTTTATAGCAATTGATTGGCATGTATATAAATATTTCATTTTTATATTCTTATATCATCATTGAATTGCATATTTTTTTATTACTCTTCTTTTCAAATTGAACGATTGTTTTTTCGTGTAATTTATTGACTGATCTATTCTCTCTTAAATAATTGTAGTAAGATGCGCTACAGATTTTCAGGAAAGCCCGAGGGAGTGTTATGCTGCTGCGGACTGCCGTCCTTATTTGATTGTCATGCATGATAGGATAAACGAAATGAGTAAATTATAAAAGAAATAGAGTATAGAAAAATAAATTCAAATTTTAATCAAAATCTATTTCAATTTTGTCCAACTATGTTAGAAGTTTTTTGAACAATGTTTGGAAATTGTTCGATTGTACAAATCACGGTTGAAGTAATTTCAAGTGATGATCGAAGCTCTCACAACTATTGTTTGAATTTCCTTCAAAAATACAATCAACTTATATATAAGTTTCAAAAATCATTCGGCTGTGACCACAGCATTTTTGGTCAAGCTGAGAATAAGTTACTCAATATTGTAAACAAATAATATGATTTCTGATGTCCTTCTAAGAATATGATCCAAAGTCTAAATGTATAACAGAGTAGGAGACAACACTCTTTTCAAATGATTTTGCTACAAGATTATTACTTGGAAATGAAATGAAAGATGAAAAGATGAAGAGAGTATATGTGAATATTCGGAAGACTTTTATTTATCACTTAAATAATATTATTACAATTTGAACCATATTATTATTAGAGAGTAAGGCTGGAATGCCAAAATTAAATCCCAACGACACCTTAAATATTCTTAAACATGAATTTAATGCATATATTCATAACATCAGAATAATTTCTAAATATTGGTTGTAAGAGTATTTAATAAAAAAATTAAAAGATTTCATTAATTGAAAATAAGACATATAATCAATCAGAGATCAAATTTCAGGTGAGAAGTCATTTAATATTTAGATTAAGAAATTACATTTTAAGTAAGAGTCCAAAACACTCTACTCTGATATAGAAATTACAGAATATCATTATTTGAACTGCAGCTCTTTGTGTAATATTTAATAAAGTTAGTTGAAGCCAGCAATAATATCTGGTACTCACCACCTTATTTTTTTGGCATTTGAAATTAAATCTCTGAATGCTAGCAACCTTTTTTTTATTTTTTATTTTTTTTAATGTAAATTGAGAATTTTGAATTGAAGAACAGAATACAGACTCAGATATCTATTTGAAAGTTTAAAGAAAAAAAAAATCATAAGGCCTCAATTGAAGAATACAAATTTATGAAGGAATATACTCAAATTTGTTCTCATGTAAAACTAGTAAAATTTAAAATAATGAAGGAATAATAACGACAGCTAAGCCACGGTGCTTAGATAATGAGAGCAAGAGGCTAACAATCTAGCGATAATGACTATAGTATGACCTTGATGGTAAAACAGTAATGGTCGGGTGATTGTGGTCGTATAATAGCAATTGATGACAATGTTGAGAATTGATATGAAAAAAGATAGGTCTTTGTATATTCAATCACATTACATGGATAATCATGCTGGTTTATACTTAAATTATGCTATAAAAATAATAAATTTTATTAGAATCAGCAACCATTTTTAACGTGACTCAAATTTAGCTGACAATGAAAATAAAAATGAAGTCATGGATTCACAATTTAGAGGTCACGCTCTAGCTCTTGAAGCTCATTTCAACCCAAATCTTATTTATGCAATCTAAATGCCAAACAAATGGCCACTTGAGAGAGTTTCCAGGCTCTTTCACCTCACCAACCCAACACCAAAATGTCACCTTGCTAGCAGATGAAGCGTCCAAGAAAGTTCACCTTCCTCACATGCGAATCGCCGTTCATCTCACACCAAGATTCGTGTTGATGAAGTGATGGATAGACATCAGTGATTCCCAGTCCGGAAATTCTCTTAAGATTTGATGTATAGAAATTACAAAGAAAGATCCTTTATCCTGGCCTGCCTTCTATGGTTAAAATTAGTACAAATTTCACGATGAAACATTTTAAACATTTTCTCCTCCAAAACACTCTTCATCTACTTTCCTATATATAGTTTCATGCATAAGCCTCCTCTTGTGCTAATAAGTTAGGTCCAATGTTCACAACAATCACGCTTCTGCTCATTCTCCTTTTCGGCACTGGCATCGCCGCATTTGCATTTCTCGCCCCGCCGCTGCCTGCAACCCCAGGCAACTCTACCTTGGAATACATCGACCCCACCCTCCCCCCTCTCCACATAACCCACAACCCCAAATGCTCCATCACCATTCTACAACACGTTTTTGCCGACACTGTCGGCACTCCGCCAGTCTCTGTCCCATACTACCCGCCAGCGGACTGCCCGGCCCCCTGGTCTCGTGTCATCCTCGAACTCTCCGGCTCTGCTTCTGACATTCAAAAGGACCGCATCGCTGCCATCTGGCTCTCCGGTGCAGAACTCCTCCGCACCTCCACTCCCTTCTCCCTATCCTCCGGCGTTTTTTGGCGCGTACAAAAGGACGTTACTCGCTACACCTCCCTGTTGCGTAGCCCATCTCCCGAAGACAACTCTACCGATGCAGAAGCCGCAGCAGCCGCCCCCGCCACCTTCTCAATGATGTTGGAGAACTCCAACGCGACTCTTCCTGGCGTCTACACCATCAACATCTCCCTCCACTTCTACCGTGGCGCAGTTGCACAAAGAAACTCTCATCCGATAATCAAGGGGCTTTATCGTGAGCCCGCCGACCTCATCCTTCCTATCTCCAACGATGTTGGAGAATGTGGGCCAGGGTACTGGTTCAAACTCCATAACAGTTCCCAGATCATGTTAACATCTCTTTCCATTCCCAACAATACGTATCGAGCCGTGCTTGAGCTCTACGTCTCACACCACAATGAGGACGAGTATTGGTATGCTAATCCTCTGCGCTCCACCGGAGAAACCAAGTTCATGTCTTTGTCTTCTTCTTCTTCCTCTCTCTTCCACTCGAAAGCCAATGGAGCATTCAGACAAGTAGAACTGACTATCGACAAGCTCTACGCCGGTGGGGTGGTGCCATTCCCAGTGATTTATCCCGGCTCCATTAACCCGTTTTTCTGGGCTCCAGTAGCTGGGATCGCCGCATATGACTTACCTTCATATGACCTCGATCTGACCCCTTTCGTTGGACTCCTTGTTGATGGTCGGGAACATGATTTCAGTCTAATCATCCGCGATAGCCAACCATTTTGGCTTGTCTCAGGTAACCTCCATCTCTGGCTTGACGCTTGGTCGGATAGAGTGGAAGGCGCTCTAGTGCGGCATAGAGTGCCTCCACTGCGGCTCAGCCGGCAAGCCGATTGGCGAGGGAACGACGGCAAATCTTCCATTGATGGGCAACTCATAGTACGATTCTCTGGCTGGGTGAGTTCATCGAAGGGGAATGTTTCAACAAGCATACGACAGAGGCTAAAGTTCAAAAGCAGGGTAGAGATACAGAGGAAAGGTGTGGTAAAGCAAGCAGCGATGGAGGTGAAGTCGAGGACAGACGTTAGGGCAAGCTTGAATAGGGCAGTGGTAGGGAGAGCAAGCGTGAGCATCGAGGCACCGTTGCTGGTGACGATAGAGAGGGCAAATGGAGGTGGAGGGACAGTGTTGGAGAGGACGAAGATTTTCCATGGAATGACAGAGGGGAGGAGTGTGGGAGGGAAGGGGGAGATGGTGTTTAGTGAGTTGGCGGATATGCAGGATTCAGAAGGATCGGTGTTAGTTGGGGATGAAGGAATGGTTTGGGGTAGCGGAGATACAAGCTCGATGTACAAGTTTAGGGATGAGAAAGCTTGCTACTTGAGGACGGTGAAGGTTGTGGGAGGGAGAATGAAGGAGGATGTAGAGACAGCGTCCTGCACCGGCGTGGCTGAGATGTAGTTTGCCGGAGATTATGTACGTATAGTGTGGTTGGATAACTAGCTAGCTTGTTATGTGTGAGATTGTAACATTTATGGGTTGGTTTTGTTTTTTGAGAAGGATCTGTTAAGAGGCCAAGCTCAAAGTATTAAAGCACTGAAGTATAATAACTATTGGGATTAGTGAAATAACAATGTTCAGAGTAGACGCCAGCCTTATTGGGACGAGTTGGCTCAGATTCAAATTAAAGTTTTATTTGAAAGCCAATTTTCACGTTCAATCAACAAAAATTATTTAATTTAAGACTATATTTTCTAAAATTTTAATTGAACAAAATACACACAAATTTTGGAAGATTATTCTTAAAGTTATTTTCAAATATTTCTTCGCATTAAATGAAAAAAATATGAAACCCAAAAAATAGCATGATGATTTTGTTTTGCGAGAACATGATGTGATTATTTAATTAGAAAATAAGATTTTGTTCTCATATATTTTTCACTTACAATCATTTTCTCATATATACCTCACTAGCTTTTGTCTTCCTTCGTTTGCATGGTCCGTTGTGAGGTACTTCAGATCTCAGACCGAACAGCGATGCCTTGGAGCGAGCGACAGGTGATGCGGATGTGTGCAACCACTTCAATAATATACTTCAAATTAGTTAATTTTTCTTTTAAGTCATTATAGCTGCCACTACTAGCTATTTAAATTATTATTTATTAATTTCAAGTATTCGTTAGTATGATAATGCATGTATACATATCGAACAAGTAATATAGGGCTCTAATGGAGTCCTAAGTATTGATCCCATAGAGAAGTTTGGAGATCTTGTAATATTAGCTCAAATAAACTCTATCTAAACTGCCTAAAACTTAACTAGGAATGAAGATTGAAATTTGTGTTTTTAAATTACATAAGTTATATCTACTACTCTTATCTATAAACTTAAAGTAAATTCTAGTATCACTAATATAAGTTTTATGAAGAAGAGTTCAAATTTTAAAAAGTATCATTCCACTTACAGTGAGATTATAATTAATGAATAATTTAATTTGTTATAAATTTAAATATCATATTGTGTCAAATAAGAGAATATTATTCTTTACATTCATACAACTGCATAAAGAACATTGGCTAATATAGAGTGAAGTTCTTAAATTCTTAGTTAGGTTGGGAAAATATTAGCTCAACTCTAGAGTTCTCACTATCTCTATGCCTGATGGCTAACATCTAACCTTAGGTTCCCAACTTTTCGATCAAATTGAAGGTTCTAGCCTGTCACTCTAGAATTACCAATTTACGCCCATCAAAACTTATTTATCTATTTCTTTGCACTTAACCACATAGACTGCATTCTCATGCAAGAGATCAAATTTAATTCTTACTTTGTTGAGGAAAGCATAGCTTTTTTGGATTATTATGTTTCACAATAGATATTAACTTAATAATTGGCCAAATTGATTTAAGTAAATGAAGTCCAAAGTTCGAATCATCACAATTATGAAATTAAAGCACTTCTAAACAATTTCAATCCTTCACATGATTATTTCTCATTGCAGGGAAAAATACAAAGTAAAATACTCAGATTTCATGAAGAAGATACAACAAAATATGAATTTATATATAAAAATAAGTTTACACAACAAGAATAAGTAAAATAAGTAAAATTTCAAACTACTCATATCTCAAACTCCTCCTTAAGGGAGAAAAACAAAGTAAACTACTTAGATCTCATAAGGAACATACAACAAAACATAAATTTATATATAAAAATAAGTTTACATAAAAAGAATAAGTAAAACAAGTAAAATTTCAAACTGCTTATCTCAAAATTCTCCTTAAGAAAGTCATTTGAAGTTCCTTTGATCCACTTTCTCTCCTTACAATATCACTCAATTATCTCTTAGAAATGTATTGAAGAAGAAATCTTTCACTTCTCATCTTCTCTTAAAATTCTAAAAGATTGTCTTCTCTTTCACTCTTCTTCATATCCTTGCCTCCTCGCTTACTTTCTTGTCATAACAACGTACCGAATTTGTATCTAAACCAGAGTTTACATAAATTTATATCAGCAATATGGTACAGGGCTTTGAAACCCAACACACCTGAATGATTTGACAAGCAAACTTTATCTCAGGCAACCCGAGGTTTACTATGATCCCATCCACTCCAAAAAAAATTGTTGAAAATATGTTCTAAAGATTATTAGGTACTTTTTTTAATTTAGAGAACCTGCATTACATAAGAAGGGATG
>NEWO01000593.1:125322-139986 GCA_003013225.1 Phalaenopsis aphrodite | reverse complement strand
AATTGACAAATTTATCAAGTTGAAAAGTTTATTTTTAAACTTCTTCAATAAGATTGTGTTGGTAATACTCTTTCATTTTCTAGACTCACAATAAGTGATTAATCCAAGGTGATGGGAAACTATTATGGGCAAAACTTTTTTACTTTTTAATAAATATAAATCTGCATGGGCAAAGCCAAATTTCAAAACTTTTATTGTCTTGAAAGAGTATTCATATTATAATAATTTATTATTCTTTCAAGACATATGGCTCAATGGAAACTCTTTTAGTGCTTTTTTCCTTTTATCAAGAAAGTATGAAACCTCTTATCTTCCAAAGTTAGGTAAAAGAAATTCCATCTTCTGGCAAGAAAATTAGCTAGATACCTCTGCAATTGCTGCTTTGATTAACTCTCACTCCACTACGTCAATCAAAATTCAATATTTTATAAGAGATTAGAGGTTGGGATATACTTAAACTTAAACTCTGCCTTTTTGATAATGATATCTCTAACATAACTAACATCCCAATAAGATCCAACAAATTGGATCAAATACTTTTTATGTTAAATAATGATGGCAAATTTCTTTTAAATAGTTATGGAATTTTTTATGTAAAATTCAGATATCCTCTACATATTCCATCTTTTGGAGTTTATCTATTCATACCTCTTGTTTTTTTTAGTTTGAAAATTTTAGATGGTTTCATCAATGTGAAGGAAAATTTAAATAAAAAAGGTTTTTTATTGTTTCAAAATGTTAATTTCGCTTTCAAATAGAAATCATAGATCATGTTTTTGTTGATGAGGTCATAGCTAGAATAGTATGTGAATGGATGGATGTTTTATTCCAATAATCCATTTACGCGACTAATTTTTCCATTAAGTCCATTTTACACTAGTTATTGTTTTACATTCGTGTTAACAATGGACATATCATCACTATTGTATGTTGCTCCATTCCTTAGTTCTAATGGAATGAAAAAAAAATGCAAAATATGAGGGAGTTAAAAAGAGTTTTCATCGGATTGTATGGAATATCAAAGAGCGTATTATTGGTATTAATGAAACTAAAATTTTTTCCAAGTTTTTAGAATTACTCTTTTGTTGCCCAAAATTTTGAGTTATTGTTCAAAAACAATCAAAATATATATGAACATTTAGTCACCTCAAAAAAAAAAAAACCTGAAACTCGATAAATAAAAATTATTATTTATGATTCTCTCTCTCTATATGGAGTGGGTAACGGTTGGCTTCTTATGGATAATAGCAAAATTAAATTGTGGCATTCTCTAGCCCTATTAATGTTAACTCTACCATTCTAGTTGAGCTAACTGCTCTCAAATATGGTCTCATTTTTGACAACGACTTATGATGGAAAATATAATGATAGAGATGGATGCCTTATTAGCCATTCAATTAATACATAATTTTTTTTACTAATTGTGCTAGCATTAACCTATTTTACCAGCTAATGGAATTACTAGTCTTCTGAAGCTTTTTAACTTCCATCCAACTCAATCTTATAGGGAAGGTAATGCTTGCGCAGATTTGCTAGCTAAATCAGGAAGTCATGCTAGTGAAATTTTGGAGTTAACTATGTGAATTATGAACTGGAATTAAGGGACACATCAATTTGGATAAGATAGGATTTCCGTATGAGCATTCTAGGAACTTTTGTGAATATTAAATCTTATATTTCTAATATTAATTTCTACTCTTTTGGGCTATTTTCAATGTCAAGCTAACAATACCATATCAATATGGCTTAGTAGATTTGCCACCAGATAGTAATATGCTTATGCCCTACTATTAAAATCATCTATATAATACCCCTTTGGGAGCTGGTTACATTGTCTTTTTAATATCACTTACAAGGTTGGGCTCTTATATGCAATTTTTTGTTAGCTCCTTATTTGCATGATACTTTATCTATTGTGGGCAACTGTTTATGGGGGTTCAATTAGGACACTAGTTCAAACTTCCTTTTCCTTACTCCTAGTATAAGAATAGCCTTATGCATACTAGATGGTTGGTATGTCTATTGTTATGGATGTGCCCCTCTACCTGGTATAACCTTGGTATTCTTATTAATTATCTTTGGAACTTGATGTGTAACGTGGATAAATGGACTGGTTTTCTTCTTCTTAATACTCTGGGTCTATTAGATTTATAAAATACCAATTTCTCAGCAATGAGGTTGTGTTGGGTTATGTAGTTGTTACTATGTGATTTATCCCAAATTCTCTCCCTCTGTATAGTCATTTTTCTCGTTATGCTTGGATTTGTTAATGGTATAAAAATAGGACTCGTCGTTCACTATTATCAACACTATAAAAAGGGCTTAACTTGTCACATATCTATCAAATCTCTTTGTCAGTTGAATATTAGATTACTGCTTAGTTACTTTTCTGTAATTCAAGCTAACCTTAAGCAGTCGTCTTGCCTTTTGAACATTACTTTACCATTTTATATGGGTTTCTTTGTCATGTCTTCTTTTTTTAATGAATATATATCATTTGATTATGTCAGATTGTTTGTTGAGATGTCTCTTCCATTGCCCCTTTCTCTAGTTTTGTGGCTCGTGACGCTTTTTGAGCAATTTTTTGTCAAAGTCACTTATGGCTATTTGGTTAATTTAATGTGTCATGGTTTTCTATATTACGGCTTCTGCTCTCTTACATTCTAATTGATTCTTGTGTTTCTTTTTTTTTAATGGTATTCATCTTTTATCTCTATTTTGGTTTTTACTTTTGCCGCCTTTCTCTCTTTGGGGTCCTTAGTGGTTACTTGAAACACTTTTTTCCTTGCCACGACAATTGTATGTGGCAGGGTGTTTCTCATAAATCTAATGGGCACCCAAATTACTTTCACTATGACTATGGTTTGGGATTTTATTTGGTTACATTTCTCTCTTTGGCTTAGTTTATGTATATCTCTACTTGGGTCTATCTGCATCTAGTTTTATCCTTATCTCTACTCAGCCTTTGTGTTTAGGAGTAATGCGAGGATGGTTCAAAGCCCTCATTCCGACGATTTTTCCACTTAGGATGGAGGATCGATCCTACTACACTTATTCTCCCTATGTGGTTTTCTACTTTATTGTTTTAAAAATTTCTTATTTTTCTTTAGCCTTGTTTCTTTCTTTCTTTCCTTTCCTTACAATTCTAGCCATAGGGTCATTCAAAAATCATATACTTATCCAATTTATTCTCATCCCCTTGCTTGGTTAATTTAATGATTTTCGAATGACATTCTATGTCATAATTTTTTTTGACCTATGATTCATTAAAATCTTACTTAATTGCTTCATCGGGAGTTGGATGCTCTCATGTCCTTTGTCCTTCTTATTATCCCTTTATTTTGCCTACTAACCTTTTGTTTAAGTGATTGCTATCTATTTTTCATATGTTGCATGTTGGTGTTCTCTTTCTTTGATTGACTTTCATTCTGTCGCTTGTCGTGAGCTCTATTTCTTTTGATTGCTCTTCACTATCTGCACCTCATCGTTGTTGTTTGGGGTGTTCTTTTGTTTCATATATATATATATATATATATATATATATATATATATATATATATATATATATATATATAAAGTTTAGCCCTATAAAAAAAAAGGAAAAAGAAAACCAATTTTAGCTATTAAAAAACCATAAAAAGAAAATCATCCTTAATGATTATTTCAATACTAAAAAAAAACTAAAATAAACCGTGAAATGAATCGCTCCCAGCTTCCCGACTACCCCCAAACCCCGAGGACGAGAAAGGTAAATCCCTCCCCGTTCCCTCGTTATCGAATTCTGTCACCCATCCAAATTGCCATCGAAACCCCAACAGATGTGGCCTAAATGGGGCAAGCCCTCTCGCAACGACACCTCTAGCCCCGCCGCCGACCTCCCCTCTTCGGTAGCTACCCCCTCCTTCAAGGACATCCACTCCCTCTTACATGACGAGGACGACACCGGTGCCGCTCGCCGTCGGAAGGCTTCCGTCTTTCACCGCGTCCGAATCGCGACCGCCGCGCTTCGGACCTGGCGATCTCTACAGTCATCGACCCTCGCCGAATCTGGTGACAAGCGGATCGTTCTCTACTACACCAGCCTCCGTGTTGTGCGAAAGACCTTCGAGGACTGCCGCATGGTACGATCCATCCTGCGCGGATTCCGTGTTGCCGTCGATGAGCGGGATCTGACGATGGATTCCGCTTTTCTCACAGAACTCAAGGGCCTCCTTGGTCGGCAACAGCTCAGCCTCCCTCGCGTCTTCATCGGCGGCCGTTACATCGGCGGGGCAGACGAGATCCGGCAGCTTCACGAATCGGGCGAGCTAAAACTCTACATCGAGGGGGCACCGCCGGCTGCGGCGAGCGCCTGCGAGGCATGTGGCGGCGTAAGGTTTCTTCTATGCTCAGTATGCAACGGCAGCAGGAAGTGCCATACGGACAAGGGCGGATTCCGGTCCTGCGGATGCTGCAATGAGAACGGCCTCGTTCGGTGCCCGGACTGCTGCACGCCTATCGTTTGATCACCATCCGACGGTTTGGATTAGACTTTCAGCCTTTTCTTTTCGCAAGAGGATATCGACAGCTTTTCGAATTCATCAATATGTAATCAATTGTTGAATTTGTATTGCCCGAATAGTTTAGTTTGTAAAACCATTAATTTTTTTTTTTTGAAGGTTCGGATTCTTCTCTTGTATTAAATTTGTACTACAGGCTATACCACTGAACTCAAAAAAATGAAATTTGCTATCTCTGATATTTTAGAAGAGATTTCTTTTTTAATCTATATATACAGAATGCATAAAATTAAATTATATTCCTAAATACATTTTGTTCAAGGACTGTCATCTGGGGCATCCTGTGTGGGAGACACCGCATGCATTTCTGTATGCGGTGTCCGTTTCTGACCGTATATCATGACGATCTACGGTTAGGATTATTTTCGTTTTTTTTTAAAAGAAAAAAAATTTTAGGTGGGGCCCACTGAAATACATCAGGACCGTAGATTAGGTGATTTACGGTCCGGATCGGACATCGCACGTAAGCTGCGTGGGGTGTCTGATCTCTATGGAATAATTTTTCCCTGTGTGGTAAGGCTAAGAGAGTCAAAATCTCCTTTAAAATGCAATCTTGTCTTTCTAAAATCATCTATTAGAAAAAAATAGTGAATTTCGCCATCATATAATAAATCTGCAGTTTTTTTTTTAGTATGTATTTATGTTTTTTATATAAAACTCTTAAATAAAATATAAATATCATTTATCTATTAATTTTTTAGAATGTGGTTGAATTTAAGAGTTTATGTTTACAATGAAAATTTTAATATTTTATTTCAAATATATAAAATTTTAAGTTTTCAAAGTAAAATAAAAAAATTATAAAACTGCAATAAAAAGATTTTAATACACATATTAATTTTTATTTTTAAAAGAATGGGTCAGGGCAGAAGTCCCCAACTCATCCTATTAGCTAAACCCTCGTCGGATCTGACCCATGAACTAAATATTAGAGGACCCTCCCCTAAAGGATTGACCTGATTTAGAAATTAAAATATTTTACAGATAAATAAATAATTTAAATATAAGATGATGTATAACCTCATAAAAATGATGTGATATATATATATATATATATATATATCGTCCTAGATTTGATTGTAATCAACTATAAATTAAACAATAATTACAAGTAAAAGCTACTGTGGTCCATTAAATGGTCATCTGCCATTACCTAACTGGTTTGAATGCACGGTGCGTTTTTCTCGGTATCGTTTTTGGCTTATCATCCGTCGCAGTGCATGATTTTATTTTGATTTTGACCCATGATTCTCTCGTGCTGTCGTCAAATTGTATTATATTTATGAAATCCATATCGGAGGGCATTTTTGGTTTCTGGCAGTTTCACTTTATAGCGCTCATCGCATCCTTTTATAAGTGCATACCTTATGCATCTTGATCTCTTGTGTTTTCTTGGTACTGCATTTGACAAATTTGAATAATAGAAGTATAAATTAAAATATTTTTGAACATTTAATTGCTTAAGAATAGGACATTTTATATTTAAAATTAAAAAATCTATTATTTTTTAAGTTGAAGATATTGATTAGTTTATTAATGTTTATATTTTTATTCAGATTAATATTTTTAAAATATAATTATCTTTTGCCTAACTAATAATCTAGTCCAAGAAATTTATAATTATTAATTTTAAAAATAATAATGGTACACCATTAAGAAAAAAAATGTGTCCCAAATTTCGAGATAAAATTTTAAATAAAGATTAAAACTTCAGTAAAAAAAATTATGGTGAACTCCAATTTAAACAAACTTATACTCAAGCTGATCGGCTCGATCAGACAAACCCAAAGATACTAAAATTAGTCCAATTCGAAGCAAATTAAGCTAAGATCAAGCCACAACACCACTTTTAGAATCTTTCAACACTTAATTGGAAAATTAAATAATATCTAAATTTAATAAGTTTATGGTCAAATTGAGCGTCTCAACGAGAAGAATCCAACGACATTTAGATTGCTCAATTCCGATAACATTAAGGGACTCAAATCTTTATCGAATTCCATCCGATCAAGGGAATCTCTTTAAGCTGTCAATTGAAGTGGTCTGAATTCATTCCTTATTTGCAGAGAGACAACTCTTAGACTATAAATAGAGCCCTATCATTCTCTTGAGAGGGGACTTACACCTTGAGCCAGAAAAAGACAGAAGATTAGAGAATGACATGAAGTCCAGTATCGCTTTTGCACCGAAGATCTCACAAATACCCCCCACTATTGCAGTTGCATGCCACCATCAACTGCCACCTACCGACCTCCACAACCACTATCAACCACCCTCAACTCATTGTAGTGAAGCTTTGTGTGGAGTCAATACATGTTTTGTGGAGTGATGAAGCATTATTCAAAGTAACTACTGACGTCGCAAACTCACAAAGCATCTTACAAAGCAGACTATCATCATTAACATCGTGCCAAACTCGAAGACTTTATAGCAAAGATCTAACATCTACTCCCTACTCCGACCACTCTATATCATGGGGCAATAAGCTCTTCTATCAATGACCATTGTAGGTAGAAAAAGCTGTGTAATGCTTTTGTGTTTGTGGCACAAGGGCTAATATGTGTAATCACTAACTCATAGTGAATCATTTTAACTTGTCCAGGCCTCATCATATTTTCCCTTTTCAACTTTTTCATGTAAAAATTTATGGTGTTTATACATGTTATTTTTATTACCTGAGTGCATGATGGATTCTTGTGCAACGCTAAGACAATAATTCATTAGTCAATCACCACAAATTATCTAACACACATCAACTTGTCATTATTTATGGGAAAATCAATCCTATCTCCAAAGTACTTGTAAAGCCTGTTGTATTGGTACCAGCTGTAATACTCACAATAATAGAATGCCTAACTCTAACATTCATCATTCCAGAGGACAGTCACAGAGCAAAGAGTGTCATGCTTCCACATTTTTCCACCCTAGAAGTGTTACTTTGCAGGTGAAGCTGTAAAGGGCTCTTCTCTAGAGGGTTGTCGAATGATGGAGGAGTTCCAACATGAGAACCTTCAGCTTCAAGGTCAGGCCCGACAACTGAGGCTCACACAATTGAATGGAGCTTAGCTACAACTAATTCAACAGCCGACGGGAAATATCCCCCTCAAACATACTCATACATGACCCTATCCTTGTGAGAGAACCCTTACCCTGCCAAGCCAGGATGTTGACCTTCTATATAATGCAAGTTTCACTCATTTGTCTAATGCAACTCACCTGGCACAACACTACCTCATTACTACTTTTGATGATGTCATTCATGACGAGCCACAACACATGATTTAGAAAGAGTTCCATCTAGGGGCTACGAATCGATTCTTAGCTCATCATAACTTACAAGAATCCTTCCTCTTGCGCAAGCCATTCACTCATAACACCCCATCCTAACAGGTTTCCAGCTACCAAGCATCAACTCATATGAGGGGATAAATGAACACTATGAGCATGTCGACCATTATCGAACTATTGTACACATTTAATGTGCCTGATATACCCTTCTTCATCAAGTGCTTCTTGGCACTTTTAATGGTCAAGCTTGCGCATGATTCTACTTTCTTCTAGGAAGAGCTATTAATACCTTCAATGAGCTTATCAGACTATTTATGGAGCAGTTCATTGCAAACCAGAGGACCATCAAAGATTCATTCCATCTTTTAAGAATATGTTAGAATGAAAAAGATTTGCTTAATGATTACTTTCTCAGGTTCATTACAGAGGCTCGTTAGATCCTATGGGTGGATCCTAAATTGCTGATAGGAGTCATTCTTGTAGGGCGTTTCTCAACACATTTCTACTTGTCATTAATGTGCTAGACAGTTCACGCTTACACTAATCTTATCCACTTTTTTGAAGCTTAGATCATTGAGTAAGGCCTATCATACATAATATTGTGTTGATTAGTTGTTTAATTTTAATCCATTTTATGTTAACTTTTTGCTTTTATGATATGTTTAAAATTCAGGGATGATGTTTCATTAGTGTTGAATGCCTAGATGCTAAGACTGAGGCTCATTTCCATCAATTTTTTATCTACCTAAAGAGAACAAAAACTAGGCCTCGTTATATTGCGCCGAAGTGCCAAGTTTTGGGTGCCTTAGAGCATAGGCACTACATCCGAGCACCTATGTGCCCAAGGAGGGGTTATCTTAATCAAATTTTCTTCCATCGAACAAAGATCATAGAAAGTTGGCACTGTGATAGTGGTGCCTTGGCACCACAACCTAGATCCCTACATGCTACATCAGGGTGTTTAGCAGCCTAAAGCCCTAATTTCCTACCTTTTGCCTAACACTTATACACTACAAAGTGGCAACTAGTTTCAGCACGTTGGTGGTTTCTACAGTTTAAACATGAAGTTTCATAAGGAAAAGTAAAAAGAAGCTTAGAATAAGCGAAGGAGGATTTTCTGCAATTCTTTTATTTACTTTTGAATAAAAGGCATCCTATTGGAGGAGGAAATAGTGAAGAAAACCACAAGGAGGAAGATCCAACAAGTTCTTAAGTGAAGAAATCAGAGTATTTGTGAGTGTTTGAGAGAAATTATGCTTGTGTTTTCATCATTCTATCCTTGATAGGAAGAAGATAAGTATTCATATTTTTTTGGATTTCAAAGGATTTAATACTTTAAACTTCTTGTATAATATCTCTTATTTCGATAAAATGTTTGTGTTAATGTTTTGAAGCATGTGTAGTAAGTGATTCATCATTTCTCATTTGAATTAGATTTGTGGGAATGATATAATTAAGTTCATTAAGTAATTTACATTGGAATTTTTGAAAAGCATTGAGTTAACTTTACGAACTTAATTTACCTTCTTCTTGGTCAGTAAAAAAAGTTAATACTCATCATGAACTATGAGATTCAGAAGAAAACCTAGTGGAAAAATTAGGTTAATCACACATATTTAGGGAATATGGATATTGCTCCTAAATTTTTGTAAACTTGTTGGGATAAGTTTTATCTTGGGCTATTCACTGGATTTAGAGAACAAAACTAGTGATAGCCAATCTTTCTTATATGACCAAAAGGGATTAAAGAAGAGTTTGCTTCTGTTTGACAACATATTTTGAATCACTTATTTAATTCTATACTTTGTAAAACCAATTCAAGGGAGAATTTTCTGGCATCTTGACAACTTTCACTTGAAAACTTCCCCTTCTAGCATAGCTAATCTTGCTTTTAAAAATTAGGCTAAAGACTTTACTAAACACTAAAAAACTTTTTAATTTCAGATTAGAAATTTTTCTTGTTGGAATTTAGCTNCATACATAATATTGTGTTGATTAGTTGTTTAATTTTAATCCATTTTATGTTAACTTTTTGCTTTTATGATATGTTTAAAATTCAGGGATGATGTTTCATTAGTGTTGAATGCCTAGATGCTAAGACTGAGGCTCATTTCCATCAATTTTTTATCTACCTAAAGAGAACAAAAACTAGGCCTCGTTATATTGCGCCGAAGTGCCAAGTTTTGGGTGCCTTAGAGCATAGGCACTACATCCGAGCACCTATGTGCCCAAGGAGGGGTTATCTTAATCAAATTTTCTTCCATCGAACAAAGATCATAGAAAGTTGGCACTGTGATAGTGGTGCCTTGGCACCACAACCTAGATCCCTACATGCTACATCAGGGTGTTTAGCAGCCTAAAGCCCTAATTTCCTACCTTTTGCCTAACACTTATACACTACAAAGTGGCAACTAGTTTCAGCACGTTGGTGGTTTCTACAGTTTAAACATGAAGTTTCATAAGGAAAAGTAAAAAGAAGCTTAGAATAAGCGAAGGAGGATTTTCTGCAATTCTTTTATTTACTTTTGAATAAAAGGCATCCTATTGGAGGAGGAAATAGTGAAGAAAACCACAAGGAGGAAGATCCAACAAGTTCTTAAGTGAAGAAATCAGAGTATTTGTGAGTGTTTGAGAGAAATTATGCTTGTGTTTTCATCATTCTATCCTTGATAGGAAGAAGATAAGTATTCATATTTTTTTGGATTTCAAAGGATTTAATACTTTAAACTTCTTGTATAATATCTCTTATTTCGATAAAATGTTTGTGTTAATGTTTTGAAGCATGTGTAGTAAGTGATTCATCATTTCTCATTTGAATTAGATTTGTGGGAATGATATAATTAAGTTCATTAAGTAATTTACATTGGAATTTTTGAAAAGCATTGAGTTAACTTTACGAACTTAATTTACCTTCTTCTTGGTCAGTAAAAAAAGTTAATACTCATCATGAACTATGAGATTCAGAAGAAAACCTAGTGGAAAAATTAGGTTAATCACACATATTTAGGGAATATGGATATTGCTCCTAAATTTTTGTAAACTTGTTGGGATAAGTTTTATCTTGGGCTATTCACTGGATTTAGAGAACAAAACTAGTGATAGCCAATCTTTCTTATATGACCAAAAGGGATTAAAGAAGAGTTTGCTTCTGTTTGACAACATATTTTGAATCACTTATTTAATTCTATACTTTGTAAAACCAATTCAAGGGAGAATTTTCTGGCATCTTGACAACTTTCACTTGAAAACTTCCCCTTCTAGCATAGCTAATCTTGCTTTTAAAAATTAGGCTAAAGACTTTACTAAACACTAAAAAACTTTTTAATTTCAGATTAGAAATTTTTCTTGTTGGAATTTAGCTTGCTTTCTATAAAATTAATACAAATATACTTCTTGTACGACACGTAAACTTGTGTGATTTGCAAGTGTGTCGCCTCATTTGGTTTTCATCAAGTTTTTGGTGTGATTGTTGGGTAGTAACATTTTATTTTAAATTAATAAAAATTTAGTCAACCCATTAAAGTCTAGACTTGAAAATCATAGTGTAAATACCAATTGTATTTTATTTTTTTCATTTCTTGTGCTTATAAGAACCTATAAACATCTCATTAAGTTTTTTATTCATTGCTATTTCCATGCACTTGTGTAATTTTATTTTGATTATTGTAAATCATAGTGTGATCTATCTACTTTGTCAATTCAGAAAGTTTGTCAGCTTAGTTTTCTTGCCTTTGGTAGTTTGTTTACTTGTTCTTAATTTTCTCTTTTAGCTTAGGGTCACTTCAATAAATCGCTATCATAGTTTATGCATAGTGCAAAACATCTAAACTAGTGTCCTAAGACCCTGAATTGGAAAAAGAAGTAAAAAAATAGAAAAATAAAATGATTTAAAAGAGGACTATATGATATGACACACTTACCCAAGGGGGAACACAACGCACCCAGACCCCATGGAATGCCTAAACCACTTAGGAATTTTTCAAATCAATAGTAGCTGAAATACACTTAAGTATCAGCACTGCTGCCGAAGCCAACTCATTTGAACATAAACACATCATCATTCATATGGTACAAAATAACGAATTTTGCGGGCTCTGATGCGAAAAATCGAGAAAATTGATATTAAATTAATAATAACGATGCAATGTAACCCAAACAGTAATGTAACTTAAATGAAAATAATTTATCTTTAAAACCTCTTTTAAAGTCCCAATTCCCTTTTACATATAACACAAGTATACGTATCGTTCAAATAATACATGACTCTAATGGAGTCCTAGATATTGATCCCACAAGGACGTTGGAAATATATATAAGTGACAGAACTTTATATATGCTAAAAAATACAAGAATTTGATACTGCTGCTAGAAGATTTAAATTGCCGACAACGGCACCAAAAACTTGACAGCGGTTATAAATTTGATAAAGATGTGTATAAAATATTCAATAATTGTAAAATCACACTTATCAACGCAAGTATATGAATCACTCAAGTAAAACAGGGCACTAATGGAGTCCTGGATATCGATTCCACAGGGAGTAATATTAGATGCTACAAATTTAAGATTTAGAAAATCAATACTTAATCACAACAACATAGTTCAAATTGCATATTTGTCACTAATAGACAATTAAAATAAAAATGTAATTTTAATAAACTCTCAATCAACTAATTCTACTGATAAAGTTTCTAATGTGAAGTTCAATATATAAGAAAACATCCTTCTCCTTGTCAAGAAATTTAAGTGAATGGATAAATTGAATCGGTTCAAATTGTATTGTGCTAAATAGGAGCATACCTATTTTTTACCCTTTGGTCCAGACATAAAGAACATTGACTAATCCTATGCTTGGTTACTGAATCTGCGGCTAGGCTGGGAGGATACCGACTCTCACTTCGGAGTTCCCACGTTCCCCTCGCATGAGGGCTAACATCTACACTTCAGCACCCAAACAATAGGACCAAATTAAGAATTTTAGTATGTCTCTCTAAAATCTTCAATTCTATGCCCGATAATTTTTTATTTCTATATTTATTTGTACCCAACTTTTTAGGACTTTGCCCTCCCTAAATCTTGGATGTAATCCTCACTTTAGTTGTAAAACTCAACATATTTTAACAAATCATATGGCTAGATTGAAAGTAAATTAAGATAAAAGTGAAAAGATCATCACAACTTCTTTAACATTCTCATGGCACAACCAATTCAAATCACCATTTCACAAAATCTCAAGACAAGGAGAAAGACAGAGAAAACTACCCAAAACTCATGGAGAAGCTACGACAAAACTTGGATTTAAAAGCAAATTCATACAAACTACAATAAGTAAATACAACTTATCTCAAATTCCTTCCCAAGTAACTCTTCAAAGTTCTCTGAATTTCTTCCTTTCTTTACAGCACACAGAATTCTTCTTCGAACCGGCAATGAGGAAGAAATCTCTCACTTTCCTTCCACACTTACAATCTCTCAAAGAATTCCTCACAATACCTAACCCTAAATTACACTTCTCTGGACTCCCTGGACTCTCCGGACTCTCTGGACTCCCCGGACTCTCCCGTTTTTCGGCCTCCAAAATGTTTCTCTTAAAGTTTTAGAAGATTTTTCAAGAGTTGCATAAGCGTCCCTTCAAAAATCGTCCACATTCAATTCATCTATTGAGAGAACCATTGTCTCGCCGTCAGCGGACTCGATGGCGCTGTTGGCGGCCTTCTAGAATATTTAATTTTAGACCCTCAGGAAAAAACCGCCGTTGGCGACATCGATGGCGCCGTCGACACCTAAGATCAAATCTTCATATTTTGGTCCTTTTCGCTCCAAATTCCATCCTTTTTGCATCTTTTTGCTCCAATGACCATAATTCAACATACCTGCAACAGAAAATAAAAAAAATGTTTCTTCAAAGTGCAATATCATCAAAATCAGTGTAAAATAGGTATGAACATCTCAACATATTTTTCTTTGGTCAATAAGCTAGCTATTTGTATTCTATTATAAGCTAAAAATAAGAACAAAATAAAGTACAAAGTTTGAAGTTAAACTACTTAAGTGAAATGCTACTAAATATGCAGATGTACGACTATAACAAGTAAATTAAACTAGATACTAAACTTTCAAAAGTAAATTGCTGAAATAAAATAAAGATTTTTGTTGACGAAAAGTTCAAGTATAAAAAAAATCCTTCCCATATACAATGAAAATATGGCTTGTGAAGAAATTGAAATCATTTGAAAAATATATTTAAAAATTATTTTGTGCCAGATAGAAGCAATTATATTCTCTACCCTCTCCTGAGCGCTATAAACAACATTGACTAATCTAAAGTTTGGTCCCTAATTCCATGGTTAGGGTGGGAGGATATCGACTGTCACCCCATAGCTCCCACTACTCCCTCACCTTAGGGCCAACATGCTTGCATTAGTTACCAATCAACTGAACCAAATTGAGGATTCTAATTCGTCACCTTAAAATCTTCCAATTCTACACCCAACAAAGTATATTTCCCTATTTATTTGCACCTAATCCCATGGATGAAATACTCTCCTATGAAATCAAATGTGATTCTTCCTTTGTTGTAGAACTCATATCCCTTTTTAGAACATATATTTATCAACATATTTTAATGATTCAATTGGTCAGATCGAAAAGTAAATGAAGACCTGTCAGCACTATTTTTGGGGTGGGGTTTGCCCGTAAGAAGCTGTCGGTCATCAGAATTGAAATCCCGTTGCCCGCTTCGGAAGGACATTAAAAAAGTTGGGTTTTGAAAAAGATGAAGTCAAACTGACTCCATAATTTTCATAGTTTAGATGAA
>NEWO01000593.1:86647-120612 GCA_003013225.1 Phalaenopsis aphrodite | reverse complement strand
GGTTTTGATCAATTTTTGGGTATTTTGGCAAAATTTGGGAATATTAGCCAAATTTGGGTCCCAAGGGCAGTTAGGTAATTTGGAGGTGCCTAGGGGCAAAAGACCAAGTTAGGTATTTCATATAGAATTGGATAAATATTCATTCTAAATGAACCAGGAATTAATGTATTGTGAAGATATGGTGTACCCTAGTTCCAAGTCAGCACCCAGGATTGACCCTAAAGCCAAGTAATCCTATTGGAATTCTTCTTGAATTCTCTTATAATGATCTTACCTACTAAATGTTGGAGGTTAAGATCAATATGTGAAATTTCAAGTTGAGTAAAGAGAAGAGTTTTGAATTTCTAATGGTGGGGGTACCTTTTCTAGTTTTCTAAGACTAGTCAATAGGAAAGTCCTATGGCTAGACCTAGGATACTAAAGAAGTTTCTAGACCTCAACCAAAAGTGAGGTCAACAAGACCGGAGTTCAAATCATCACAAATTATTGACATTTAAAACCGTAGAAAACAAAATCAATTCTTCACAAAACCATTTCTTCAAAGTAGAGAGAAGGATAAAGAAGACTACTCAGAATTCATGAGAAGGAGACGACAAAACACGGATTTCATATATTAGAAACAATTTACAAATAAAAGAAATGAAAAATACAACTTAACTCACAATCCTTCCTAAGTAAATCCCTACCCCGGTACGTCTAATCTTTAGCTCCGATGGTTGCACCTTAAGAAAATTCTATCAATTATGTCCCTATTTTATTTTCTCAAAAAGAACACTATTCCATTTTCTATCTAGTAGAATAGATAAATTTGGAAAGAAAAGAGAAATCTCACGAAGTAGCTCTCCTGTGGAAGTTCTCTCCAAGCTTTTCTCTCTTTACAATCACTCTCAATTCTTTCTTAGAAATGTAATGAAGAAGAAATCTCTCACATTCCCTCGCCTTTTACAACCCTAAAGAAAATCTCCTCTTCTCTCTCCCTCTAACTCACTCTAATTCTCTCTCTCCCTCTCATCACACTTTTGAAGTCCCCCTTCCTTTTGGGCTGCTTCTCCTCAAAAGAGTTTCAATTTTCCTCCTAAAATTTAAAAGTCAAAACTTTGAATTTCAAAAGACGTGTCTCCTTGATCCAAGAGTCAAATCCCTTCAAATTAGAACCTTCCAAAGTGTCTAAATGCATTGAATCATTCCATGAGGTGCTTAGAACAAGTGTCCTTTTGAAAATTCACAAAAAAATTCTTCTCGAACTGCCTTAATTTAAAAATGTCGCACCTGGCACATCATGCGTCAGTGCTCTAGATTTTGGCGCAACATATGTCAAACCCCAAAATTGGTTGTTTTTGCTCCAAATTTTGCTCATTTTGTCATTTTTTCTCCAAATGCCTAAAAGTGATATACCTGCAATAAAAACACAAAAATAAATTTCTTTAAAGTGCAATATCACCAAAAATAAGCACAAAAAGAATACTTAAAACAGTATATTATTTATGTGTATCAAAATCCCCTAAACTTAAATGTTACTTGTCCTCAAGTGACACTTTTATTACATAAAAACATATGACTTTAGGATTGAGATTAACTTATCACTTCTATACTTTAGTTCAATAAATAGAATAATAAAATTTAAGAAAAACATTTAATAACTTAGGTTCAAACTCGAAGTCTAGAAATATTTAGTAATCAAATTTAAGATTTCTGAATCTCTATTCTTAAGAAGAATTGCAATTTGTCATACTGAAGAACCTTTAGAACATTAATATGAAAAAGAACTTCATAAAAACTTTACTCGAAATGCTACTAATACTTCAATACAAGTTTAGAAAGTGTAATAAAGCTCCTCCTTAAGTGATTCAAGTAAAAATTTTTTTTTAGCCATCTCCTTAAGCTCCTCCTCACCTTTTTTTTTTCTTTTAGGGTTTTTTTAATCCCTTCTTTTCTTTTTTTTTCTTTTTTTAGGTGAGGATTATAATATCTGGATAGCTTTTAATAGTTTTGAACTTCGCTGTCCTCTTTTAAAGTCAAAACTCCATACCTCTGCTTACTTAAGAAAATCGTACTAGTTTATAATTTTTCATAAAACCTCATTCCCTTCTTCTTCCATGAAACTCTAAAATTCCTAACACTTCAAAAATGTAATTTTTCTTTACTAAAAATAGAAAAACACAGTCTTATCCTATCATACCAAATATCTTTAACTTTGGAATTGACTTTCATTATTAAAAACTTTTTACCTAAAATTACTATAATATTTTTAAACAAAAGTATAGTCATTTAAAGTTAAATCTTAATATCCCAGGTCATGTTAAATAAATTTTGGAAAATTTAGTCACTTTAGGACAAGTAAAATTTGGTAGAAAATTTTCTTTTCCCCCAAACTTAAATTTTTAAATGATTTTAAAAACATTTTAGTACAAAATTTTAGTTGGTGAAAGAAAGCAATAAATATTTGAAAATAAAAACTAACCTGTAGAGGATTTCTGAACATGAAATTGTTTCTAGTATACTACATGTGCTAACTGTAAAGCTACTTACAGGCTTTAAAGCATTAAATAAAACATAATATATTTCGAAGAACTTGCTGGGAATTTAAGCAAAATACTAAAACTGAAAAATAAAACTTAAAAGTACTACACATTCAACAAGCTCAAACAGAAAATACTAAAACTGAAACTGAAAAGTAAACAGTCTACAATTAATATTACAAATTACTGGTCCACAATATAACATAAAATTCTGAATACAGCAATCTCAAAAAAAAAGTGCAACATAGTACAAACAAAATAAACAACACATAACATCAAATCAAATTAAATCTAAACTATCAGTCCTTATCTCCTTCGTCACCATCATCATCATCATCATCATCATCATCATCTTCTTCTTCTTCTCTTGCTTCTTCATCTTCATCCCAAATGGGAGCGTAGGGAACAAAGGTGGGGCAAACAAGAAAGTTCACATTAGGTTCACCAATGAAGTGTCTAACCATAGCATTTTAAAAATCTATATCATGCTGAACTCTCCTCTGCCGATATCAATCATTATATGCATTCCTTGCATCTATCTCTCCCAACTTAATGATATCATATTGTTGAATCATGAGTTGTTCCACAACACCTTCCAAAGATGCAACACTAGAAGTAGATGCCCCTGCAACAGATGTAGAGGGTCTATCCCTTCTTCCACTTCTAGACTCAGTAAATGATTCTACTCTCTGAATCATGTGCTTCCCAATCGGATTCAGAGGCTCTAATATCTTTTCATTTATATGGGATTCAACTCCTGATTGTTCACATAGAGTGAAAATAAGGGCAGGATATCCCAAGCCTCCAGCAGTAGTACTGCCAGCAATACTCCAAGCGTGATGAACTATAAGTGCACCAATGTCTATTGTCTTCATGTTCTGAATGCAATTTTTCAACACAGCTTGACCCTTTCTAACATCAGCAAGATGATTTGTAGGTAAAAGTCTTGCAGAGATGAAGTGATGCCATATTTTGGACTGAATAGTTAACATGGAAGCAGGGAAGTTAACTATCTTATTATTCTTTATTTTCAACTCCCCTCTTCCATCAGTTAGAAAGGCAATAACTTCTTCCAGTGATGAATCAGTGATAGCAAAAGCAACATATTCATCATGGATGACATTTCTAAGCCCATAAAATGCATTTGTACCTCTCACCAAACTGTGATCTCCTGTGGTGAATCTTAAGTTTGCATAGAACTCCCAGACCATAAGGATGATCGCTACAGCGGTGAAATAACCAAATCATTCCCAATTTCTAGCTTGAATAAACCTCTCGATCTCACCTCCAAGGTTTTCAAACGCCCGTTCCTGGATTATTCTTTTATTCTCCAATAGTGTATTGTTACTATGTTGGGCTTTGAAACTAAAGAATCGCCAAGCATTGAATTCCTCGACCAGTCTTCCTCGCTTAACTTGGGAAACCATAGAGATTCTACTAAAATCCAAATAAATTACTAAATCTCAAATCTAACTCCCTAAGAAAGATTATTTGGTAAGAAACTTTTCACCATGAGTTTCCTTCAAGCATTTTCATAAAAAATCCAAATTTTCAGATCTCCCAAAATCCATGGTGAAAATAAAAAAAATTTCTAAGTTAAAGTGAAGCTCTTATCAAGAGAAAATGAAATCTATGATTTTTTGCCTCCAAATCCTTCTCCATAGCCCGCAATGTGATGCCCTAGACCAAGGTATTTAGGTAGAAGATGACTCAAGTAGTGAAAATGGAGGTTTTCATGCAATTTTCTGATTTTCTAGGGAATATAGTGTGTTCGGACTTTTGGCGCATCATGCGCCAAGGCTCTGTAAGTTGGCGCATCTTGCACCAATTTGGCGCATCATGCACCAATTTGGCGCATCATGTGTTAGAGCGTATTTTTGTCTGATTTTGGTTTCTGTGGAAATCTGCTCCGTACCACTTTACCTCAACCTCTATTTAACTCAAATAAATCTTTCTAAGTATAATTAAACATCAAACTAACACTAAATTTAACAAACAACACAAAACCTATATTTATATACGAAATTCAAGTTATTACAAACTAACATTTTTCAAGCCAACACATAACAAATTTAGTGTTTTAAAGCAACCCAACATCCTAAACACTAAAATCTAAACATCAAACTTCAAAGCAATAACATGGATAGTGCAACAACAGAAAGTAAAGGCAATCCAACATAACAACCTAAAACAAACAATACTAGGCAAAATGTTCCGTGCTTATCTCAATTTCAAACATCTTGTTATCTCTCATTCTCCTGGAGATCTCTCATAGATTGGTAGTGCATATACAAATTGTAAAAGAGCCTAAATGAAAATTCATCAGTTGAATTTTTCTTTTCAATCAATGTATGCTTCTTGCACATACGTACCAAATCATCTTCAATACGCCTTGTATGTTCAAAATGTTCCTTAAGTCTCCAATCTAGGTGATCCAACATCTCAAAAATATTCTCAATTGCATGCATAAGATTATGCACCTCTTTCTCTATCTTTTTAATTCTGATTGAAATAGCACTCGAGTTGTTGTAGTGCTGATAGGTAATGAATTATGAGATTTTTGATCCATTAATACATTCATAACATTTTCATCTCCCTTTCCAATGCAATTACAGTACACTTCAGGATCCATCAGCTTCCAACGCAAGAGTACTTTCATAAGGTACTTGTGATTGACTGCAGAGTTGGAAAATAGTACATGGATGTACCAATCCAGTTACAGATCCATTTACGATAAAAAACAAAACAAATTTTACAACTATGGCTCCAATATCAACAACATATCCAGTTTGAATACAGTAATTCATAATAACACTCTCCTTCATGACCTTACTAATTTTCATAGTATGCAGTAATTTTGAGGAAATGAAGTAATGTCATGCCTTTGAAGTAGGATTTAACAATGCTGAAGAAAAACTCACATTCCCATCATCTTGGGCTTCCCAATTAGCATCTTCATCTGTAAGGTAAAAGTAGAGTTCATTCATGTTGTCTCTTGTAGGGGTAAATCTTGTATACTGGCAGACAGACACATTCTCGATCATAAATATTTCATTGATTCTTGAAGGAGTGAACTGTACAAACCTACCCTACACGTAGATCATTCCTTGGTAGATCCCTTGAAGATTTGCATGAAATTCATTCAGAACAGGGACTACTATAGCGGCAGTAGAGTAGCAAAGTACTTCCCAACGCCTCTGCACAATAACTTCTTCGGCGTGCTGAATACTTGATTAAAAAATCCTCTCTTTTTTATGCGTCTTTTTTTCTCTATCTCTCTCTTGTGCTTTTTGTGTGTCTCGAGTGTTGTGCTTTTTTTTGTTTTGAATTTTCCATTTTTCGGGGTTTTTTTAGTATGGGGTGTTATAGTCTTCTAATTTTTTTTTTTTTGTCTCCATTTTTTTTTTTTTTTTTCTTTTTTGTTCCAATTGCTTAAAATTGTTTTCCTTGGATGAAAAAAACAAAAATACCCTTCTTTAAAGTGTAATATCACAAAAAATAAGCATAAAAAAGTACTTAAAACAGTATATTATTTTGGTGTATCAAAATCCCCCAAACCTAAATGTTACTTATCCTCAAGTGACATATGACTTAGGATAGAGATTAACTTATAACTTCTATACTTTAGTTTAAGAAATAGAATAACAAAATTTAAGAAAGAGCTTTTAATAACTAAGATTCAAACTCTAAGTTTATGAATAATTAGTAATCAAATTTAAGATTTTTGAATCTTTATTCATTTCAAGAAGAATTACAATTTGTCACATTAAGGACATTTAAAACAATCATATGAAAAAGAATTTCATGAAAATTTTATTAAGAATGCTACTAATACTTCAATACTAGTTTAGAAAATGTAATAAAGCTCTTTCCTTAAGTTGATTCAAATGAAGTCAATTTTTTATTAGACATCTCCTCAAGCTTCTTCTCACTTATTATTCTTTTCTTTTTCTTTTTTTTTTCTTTTAGGATCTTTTCAATCATTTCTTTTCTTTTTTTTTCCTTTTTCTTTTTCAAGTGAGGATTATTATACCTGGATAGTTTTTAATAATTTTGAACTTCAATATCCTCTTCTTAAATTTAAAACTCTATATCTTTCTTCACTTTCAAAATTCATATTAGTTTATGATTTTTCATAAAGTCTCATTCTTCTTTTCTTACATGAAACTCTAAAATGCTTAATACTTCAAAAATACATTTTTCTTTACTTTAAATAGAAAAACATAGTCTTATCATATCATACCAAATGTCTTTAACTTTAGAGTTTAACCTTCATTATTAAAAACTTTTTACCTAAATTTACCGTAATATTTATAAACATAAGTATAGTCATTTAAAGTTAAATCATAATATCCCAGACCATGTTAAATTAATTTTAAGAAAATAGTTACTTAAAGACAAATAAAATTTAGTTTACTTCTTTTCAAAAGAAATTTTTCTTTCTCCCAAACTTAAGTTTTTAAGTGAGTTTTTTTTAAAATATTTTTAGTATAAAATTTAGTAGATGAAAGAAAACAGTAAATGTATGAAAAATAAAATCTGACCTGTAGAGGATTTCTAACTAAAAAACTAGGCTCTGGTATACTGTAGGTACTAAATGTAAAACTACGTACAGGCTATAAAGCATTAAATTAAACATCAAATATACTAGAGAACTTTTTGAGAATAAAAAACATAAATACAAAAGCTTAAAAAAAATAAACTGACAAACTAAACTGAAAATAAAAAATACAGAAAAAGTGAAAGTCTACAGTTACTGTTATAGATTCAGTTCACAACACAACATAAACATTTTTACTACAAAAGTTTTCAAATAAAAGTTCAAAATACAAAAACCAACAACAATCAAACATAAAAAATAAACTAAACAAGACTCATAAAACATCAATCTTCATCTCCTTCTTGATCATCTTCTTCTTCTTCTTCTTCTTCTTCTTCATCGTCATCATGAATGGGAGTATAGAGAGTGAAACTAGGGCAAGCAGAAAAATCCACATTAGGTTCACCCCTAAGATCTCTTACCACGACATTCTCAAAATCAATATCATGTTGTACTTTCCTCTGATGATATTCATCATTATATACATTCCTTGCTCCTATCTCTCCCAACTAAGTTTTAATATTAACTATATTCATTTGTTGAATCATGAGTTGATCCATAATACTTTCAAGAGATGAAGATCGAGAAGTAGATGCCTCTGCAGCAGATATAGAGGGTCTATACCTTCCACTTTTAGATTAAACAAATGATTCTACACTCTGAATCATATGCCTCCCAGTCGGATTCTATGGTTGTAATCTCTCTTCATTTCTATGGAATTCTACTCTTAATTGTTCACATAGAGTGAAAATCAAAGCAGGGTATCCCAAACCTCTAACTGTAGAACTACCAGCTATACTCCGAGCATGTTGAACTATAAGTGCACCAACAACTATTGCCTTCATGTTCTGAATGCAATAGTTTTGTACAACTTTGTCTTTAGTAACATCATCTAAATGATTTGTTGGCAACAGTTTGACAGAAATGAAGTGGTGCCATATTTTTGACTGAACAGTCAACATAGAAGCAGTGAAGTTAACTATCTTGTTATTTACTAATCTTTAATTCCCTTCTTCTATCAATCAAAAATGCGATCATTTCCTCCAGTGGTGAACCAGTTATCACAAATGTAGCGTATTCATCAAAAAATATGTTTCTCAGCCCATAAAAAACATAGATCCTTTCAGCATAAAATTTGACATGCTTACCTCTCACTAAGATGTGCTCTTCAGTAGTGAATCTCAGATTTGCATAAAACTCTCGAACCATTGGAACAATTGCTACGACAATGAAGTAGCAGAATCTTTCCCAATTCCTGACAAAGATCAGTCCCTCGACCTCACCACCTGGGTTTGCAAACACCCGTTCTTGGATCATTTTTTTCGTCTTAATCTGAGTATCATAACTATGTTGGGCTTTAAAACTAACAAATCTTTGTGCATCGAAATCCTCAGATAGTGACCAAAGAAAAATATGTTGAGATTTTCATACCTATTTTATACTAATATTGATGATATTGCACTTTAAAGAAGGGTATTTTTGATGTATTATTGCAGGTATGTTGAATTATGATCATTAGAGCAAAAAGATGCAAAAAAAGAGCGAATTTGGAGCAAAAAGAACCAAAATATGAAGATTTAAACTAGGGCGCCGACGGCGAGCCCAACGGCGTTGACGACGGGTTTTTCCTTAGAGTCCAGAATCAAATATTCTTGAAGGCCGCCGACGGCGCCATTGAGGTCGCCGATGGCGAGAACGGCAGTTCTTATAACAGGTGCATTGAATGTGGATGATTTTTTAAGGGACACTTAGGGAACTCTTGGAAAACTCTTCTACAAATTTAAGAGAAAGATTTGAGCCTAAAAAAGGGGACCCCCGTGGTGGTGTCCGCTGAGTTTTTGTTGTTTGTAGAGTGTAGAGAGTTTAATTTAGGGTATTGTGAGATTGTAAGAGTGGAGGGAAAGTGAGAGATTTCTTCCTCCTTGCTACTTCGAAGAGGAATTCTGTGTGCTGTAAATAAAGGAAGAGATTCAGAGGAACTTCGAGGAGTTTGCTTGTGGAGGAATGACCAAAGGAAAATATTTTGAGATTTTCATACCTATTTTACACTGATTTTGATGATATTGCACTTTAAAGAAAGGTATTTTTGATGTTTTATTGCAGGTAGGTTGAATTATGGTCATTGGAGAAAAAAGATGCAAAAAGGAGCAAATTTGGAGTGAAAAGGACCAAAATATGAAGAATTGAACTAGGGCACCGACGACAAGCCCAACGACAGGTTTTTCCCGACAGTTCAGAATCAAATATTCTAGAAGGTCGCCGATGGCACACTTGAGGCCGCCTACGGCGAGATCGGCGGCTATCTCAATACAAGCATTGAATGTGGACAATTTTTGAGGGGATGCTTAGGCAACTCTTGGAAAAACTCTTCTACAACTTTAAGAGAAGTTTTTGGCCGAAACATTAAGAAGGGTGTAGAGTGTAGAGTTTAATTTAGGGTTAGATTGTGAGGAATTCTTTGAGATATTGTAAGAGTGGAGGAAAATTGAGAGATTTCTTCCTCCTTGCCTTTTCGAAGAAGAATTCTGTGTACTTAAAAGAAAGGAAGAGATTCAGAGGAACTTCGAGGAGTTTGCTTAGGGAGGAATTAAAGATAAGTGGTACTTACTTATTATAGTTTAAATGACTTTGATTTTATATATAAATTCTGAGTTTTTTCGTATCTTCCCCATGAGTTCTGAGTAGTTTTTTCTGTCTCTTTCCTTGTCTTGAGAATTTGTGAAATGGTGATTTGAATTAGTTGAGCCTGAAGAATGCTAAAAAAGTTGTGATGATCTTTTCACTTCGATCTTAATTTACTTTCAATTTGGCCAATTGATTTATTAAAATATTTTAAGTTTTACAACTAATATGAAGATTACATCCAAGATTTAGGGAGGTCAAGTCCTTGAAAGTTGGGTGCAAATAAATAAGGAAATAAAATTATCGGGTGTAGAATTGAAGATTTTAGAGTGACAGACTAAAATCCTCAATTCGGTTTTATTGTTTGGGTGTTGAAGTGTAGATGTTAACCCCTAGGCGAGGGAAACGTGGGAGCTCTGAAGTGAGAGCCGGTATCCTCCAGCCTAGCTGCAGATTCAGTAAACAAACATATGATTAGTCAATGTTCTTTATGCCTGAACCAAAGGGTAAAGAGTAGGCATGCTTCTATTTGGCACAATCCAATTTGAATTAATTCACTTTAATTTCTTAACAAGGAGAATGATGCTTTCTTCTATATTGAACTTCACATTAGAAACATTATTAGCAGAATTAGTTATTTAAGAGTTATGAAAATTACGTATTTATTTCAATTACCTATTAGTGACAGATAAGCAATTTGAACTATATTTTTGTGATTACGTATTGATTTTCTAAAATCATTGTTCGTAGCCTCTAATATTAATCCCTGTGAGATCGATAACCAGGACTCCATTAGAGCCCTGTATTACTTGAGTGATACGTATACTTGAGTTGATAAGTGTGACTTTGCAGTTGTTGAATATTTTATAACATCTTTATTGAATCTATAACCGTTGTCAAGTTTTTTGCGACGTTGTCGGGGAATTAAATCTTCTAGCAGCAGTATCAAATTCTTTAATTTTTAAGCATATATAAAGTCATTGTCAAGTTTTTGGCGTCGTTGTCGGAGAGTAAACAAGAATCATAATTAGAGTAATGGACAAATTAGTACTATTAGAAAACTTTTATTGGAATTACAACTTATTTTCATATTTAGTTAACTGTTTTTTCTATGTACTGATTTCAATTTTATGCATAAATTTGGACCTGAAAATCTACCCTACGATTCAGAATTAGAACGCACTATTAGAAGAATTAGAAAACTAAGAAGAGAACCTAGAAATCCTGACACAATGGAAAACAACGTGAAAAATCAAGGAATAAAAAAATGAATACAAACTTAGACCTCTACGAGATTATGCAAATCCTACAGCATATGAAATTTACTTATCTATCCAAAATTCTGATGTAGCTGCTAATTCATTTGAGCTTAAACCTGCTATTATCCAAATGGTACAAAACAATCAATTCGGAGGTACACTAAATGAAGATCCTAATTTACACCTTGCTAGTTTTTTAGAACTTTATGCTACCTTTAAATAGGATAGAGTTTCGAACAATGCTGTCAGACTTAGACTTTTTCCTTTTTCACTTAGGGATAAGGCTAAGATGTGGTTAAATTAGTTAGCACCTGGATCTATTAGAACTTGGGGAGAACTTTCATATAAATTTCTATCCAAATATTTCCCTCAATCCAAAACTGCTAAACATAGAAATGACATAACATCGTTTTTTCAGATTGATGGAGAGTCGATATATGAAGCTTTGGAGAGATTTAAAGATCTTCTTAGAAAGTGCCCCACAATTCTTTACCAGATTGGTTGATAATTCAAACTTTTTATAATGGATTAGTGGGATCTCTTACATCGATTATAGATGTTGCGGCTGCTGGTTCTTTAATGTCAAAACCTTTTGATGAGGCTAATTTGTTAATAGAAGAGATGACTACCAACAATTTTCAATGGCCCTCTGAAAGGGTAAATCTTAAAAGAGTAGTTAGTATCCATGATTCTGATGCATTATCTATGTTAGCTTCACAGATTGATGTAATATCAAAGAAATTAGATTATTATGGAATGAATCACTCTCCAACACCTACTATGATAGAAGAGAATTCATCTAACAAATTTGTTGATGTTCAACCTTCATATGAGAATTTAAATAGAATTAATAATAGACCCAACAACCCTATAGAAGAGATGATATTAAACATGGGTCAACATTTGCAGAATCAGGAAAATCAATTACAAATTCAAGGAAATTAGTTACAAAATCAAGGAACTGCTATCAAGAATATTGAAAATCAATTTGGGCATATCGCTACCGCGCTTAGTAACTGAACATTGGGAACTTTTCCTAGTACTGTGGAACCTAATCCTAAAGATCAAGGAAAAGAACAGATAAAAGCGATACAATTACAAAGTAGAAAAGAATTGGAAATAAGAGTGCAGAAAGAAATGAAAACTGAAAAAGAGAAAGTGGATACGGAAAAAAAAGGATCATGAATATCAAGATTTAAAATATCCACTTGCACCAATGAAAATTACTGTGTAGAAACCTCCACCACCGTTTTCTTAAAGATTGAAGCAACACAAAAAGAATAAATGATTTTCCAAGTTTATAGAAATTCTTAAGAAATTAACGGTAAATATTCCATTCATAGAAGCTTAAGAACAAATGCCCAATTATGTGAAGTGTATGAAAGATATTTGAACAAGAAAAGGAAATTCACTGATAATGAGACTGTTGCACTTAGTGAAGAGTGTAGTGCAATTATTCAGAAAAAACTTCCTGAAAAATTAAAAGATCTAAGTAGTTTCATTGTACCGTGTGTTATCTGTAAATAAATTTATGGAAGAGCTTTATGTGATTTGGGAGCCAACATTAATCTTATGGCTCTATCAATCTCACCTACTTCTGTAACTCTTCAGTTAGCATATCGTTCAATTACTAATCTTAAGGGAGTTATAGAAGATATGTTAGTAAAAGTTGATAAATTTATCTTTCCTGTGGATTTCATTGTTTTTGTTATGGAGGAAGATAAATAAATACCTATCATTTTAGGGAGACCGTTTTTAGTTACTGGAAAAGCTATGATAGATTTTCAAAAAGGAGAATTAACTATGAGAGTTAACGATCAAGAAGTGACTCTTAACATTGCAAAATCTGTGAAATACCCTATTATTGAAAGAGAATGAATGTTTTCACATGGAAATTAGTGAACATCTATTGAATGAGCATTTTAAAGAACATTTTGAAGAGAAAGAACAATTTGAAGACAGAGATGAAGTTATTTTGGGCGAAATAGAAAATGAAGAATTAGATTATTTTCAGGAAAGATTTGAGATATTGGATATTACAACAAAAATGCTGATAAGAATCTAGTTCCATTAATTATAAAACCACCTAAACTTGAGTTGAAAATATTGCCTAACCACTTGAAGTATGTGTTTCTAGGAAACTCATCTACACTACATGTTATTATATCTTCAGAATTAAATGATTTGCAAGAGCAAAGACTTTTGGATACATTAAAAAGATATAAGAAAGCTTTTGGTTGGACCTTAGCTGATATTAAGGGAATCAGTCCTTCAATCTGTATGGACATAATTATACTAGATGAACAATATAAACCAAGAGTTGATCCAAAAAGGATATTAAACACAAAGATGAAAGAAGTAGTCAAGAAGGAAATTTTAAATGGTTGGACACTGGAATTATATATCTTATTTCAAACAGTGCTTGGGTAAGTCCAATTCAATGTGTTCCTAAGAAAGGAGGAGTGACTGTTGAAACAAAAGAGAATAATGAATTAATACCTATCAGACAAGTTACTAGGTGGCATATTTGCATTGATTATAGAAAATTAAACACTGCCACTAGGAAAGATCACTTCCTTTTACCATTTTTAGACCAAATAGTAGATAGACTTGTTGGGCACAAATTATTTTATTTTTTAGAAGGATATACCGGTTACCATCAAATTTCTATTGCTCCTGAGAATCAAGAAAAGATAACATTTACTAGTCATTTTCGAACTTTTGCTTTTCAAAGAATGCCTTCCGGATTATGTAATGTACCTGCAACATTCCAAAGATGTATGATGTCTATATTTAATAAGTTAATTGATGATGAATTAGAAGTATTTATGGATGATTTATCTGTAGTTGGAACATCATTTGACACAAGCTTAAATAATCTTGAAAAAGTTTTGGAGTTATGCGAAATAACTAATTTAGTTCTAAATTGGGAGAAATGTCAATTTATGGTTGTAGGAGGAATTATGTTAGGGCATAAAATATTGAAAAATTGTATGGAAGCAAACTCTGCAAAAATTCAAGTTATATCTAAATTAACACCTTCTACTAATGTAAGAGAGGTTAGAAGTTTTCTTGGACATTTTTGTTTTTACAAGCGTTTTATTAAAAAATTTTCAAAAATTACTAAACCTATATGCCAACTTTTAAAAAAGGATAAAAAATTTGAATTTAATGAACACTCTTTAAATGCTTTTGAGTTATTAAAAGAAAAAAAACTAATCACGCCCCCTATTATAATTTCACTTAACTAGGAGAAATCATTTGAATTGATGTGCGATGCTAGTGATTATGCTATTGGAGTTATTCTTGGACAAAGGTATGAAAAGATTTTTAAAGTTATATACTACGCTAAGAAAACTCTTAATGATGCTCAAATTAACTATACTGTTATTAAAAAAGAGTTATTGGCTATTGTGTATGCTTTAGACAAATTTAGATCTTATTTAGTTGGGACTAAATGTGTTGTGCACACTGATCACTCAGCCATTAAATATCTGATACAAAAGAAGGATGCCAAACCAAGGTTAGTTAGATGGATACTTTTGATGCAATAATTTGATTTTGTGGTTATTGATAGAAAGAGAACTGATAATCAAATTGGTGATCATTTGTCGAGATTAGAAAATCATGAATTATATGACACCGACAATGAAATTACAGACAGTTTCTCTCATGAACAACTTTATAATATTAATGAGTGGAAAATACCATGATATGCTGATATTGTTAATTATATTGTAAGTGATATTTTGCCACCTATGCTGACATTGCAACTGCAAAGAAAATTCATTCATGGTGTGAAAGCATATTTTTGGCATGAACCTAATTTATATAAACAATGTAAATATATTATTATGAGAAGATGTGTACCTTATGAAGAAACTGAACTAATCATTCAAAAATATCATGATTCTGAATTTGGAGGACATTTTTGGATTGATAAAACTGCTTATCTATTGGCCTACTCTCTTTAGAGATGTTTATAAATACATAAAAAACTTGTGATCGATGCCAACGAGTAGGTAATATATCTAGAAGAAATGAAATGCCTCTAAATTTCATGTTAGAAGTTGAGATCTTTGATGTTTGGGGATTAGATTTCATGAGACCATTTATTCCTTCATCTGGGAACTTATACATATTAATTGTAGTTGACTACGTTTCAAAGTGAATTGAAGCACAAGCTTTACCTCGTTGTGACGCTAAAAGTGTTTCAAGATTTTTAATGAAAAATATTTTCACTAGATATAGAATGTCGAGAATGATTATCACTGACGGAGGATCCCATTTTAGAAATAAATACATTCAGAGATTGTCAGAAAACTTTAATATTATTCATAGAATCTCTACTTTCTATCACCCTCAAACCAGTGGGTTAGCTGAAGTTTCTAATAGAGAGATTAAACAAATACTTGAGAAGACTGTAAACCCTAGTAGCGTAGATTGGTCCACTAGACTGGATACCGCATTATGGGCTTACATGACTGCTTATAAAACACCTATTGGAATGACTCCTTACAGGCTGATTTTTAGAAAGACTTGTCACTTACCAGTAGAATTGGAGCATAAAGCATATTAGACGATTAAAGAATTCAATTATAATTTGAAAGATGCTGATGAAAAGAGATTGTTACAATTGAATCAATTGGAAGAATCAAGAAATGAATCTTATGATAATGATAAAATTTATCAAGAGAAACTAAAGTTATGGCATGATCAGAAGATTAACCAGAAAAACTTTGAACAAGGACAAGAAGTTTTGTTTTACAATACAAGGCTGAAGTTATTCCATTGGAAATTGAAGTCTCGTTGGTTAGGACCCTTTTTTGTGACTCAAGTTTATACTTACAGAGCTGTTGAAATTGAAGATCAAAAAACTGGGAATAGATTTAAAGTAAATGGACACAGATTAAAGCCGTATTTTTAGGGTAAAAGACCAAATTTTAAAGAGGTTTAATGATCAGTCAACCTCAATAATATCTGAATAGGTCGGGCTGACAACGTTAAACCAAGCGCTTTATGGGAGACAACCCAAAGTTATCTTTATTTTGCAATTATAGTGTTTTTTATTTGAAACTATCGTTAGTTTGTGGTAGTATTGAAATGTAATACTCATACTTACCCTTGAATCATCATAAAAATTTGGATCCATAGAGAAAATTGGAACGCATTCAGAACAGAACAAAACTGTAAAGTTTTTTCCTTGGTCGCCGTCGGCGCCATCGACGCCGCCGATAACGGGTTTTTCCCGAGAGTCCAGATAATTAATTCTAAAGGCTCGTTGACGACGCCATCGACGCCTCCGACGATGAGAACAGCGGGATGACGGTTTTTGGAGTTTGAAATGATGGTATTTGGCAGCTTTAGGCAAGAGTTACTCCTTATAAACTTCCAAATTCAGTTCCTAAGTTCGTATTTCCCCAAAAAACAAATTAAAACTCCACCAAATTCATCCATATAGTGTCCAATTACCATGAATACCATACATTGCAAGTGTTCAGCTGGAGGAAATTCATTAGCTTTGAGGCGCAACGAATCTTCAATAAAGTGCTGACAAAAAAGAGATTAATCAAAGAAAGAGGGTTCGTGAATCCAAGATTAAACAATCCTTCGACAACAATTGAAGAGATGATTGTGCGACGAAGATGGAAAGTGTTGTGCTACACTATAACCGCCATAGTTGTTTCAATGGTGGAGGAATTTTATGCTAATTTGCATGGAATCAACCAGGGAGTCGTCTATGTGTGAGGTATATGGATAACTTTTACTCCTACACAGACTAATGAGTTATATATGATCGAGAATGTTCCTGTCTGCCTTTATTCCAACTTCGTCGTGAGAAGAAACCTGATGAATGTGATCTAACAATATTTGACGGACGAAACTGAAGACTGGGAAATGAGAGAAAACGTGTATGTTAGTTTTTCTGTGACACTTCTAAACCCCGTTTCTAAACACTGACACTTCTTCATTTGTACAAAACTATTACCGACAATGAAGATCGGTAAAGTTACTAAGAAAAGTGCTATTCTGAATTACTGTATCAAAATAGGACCGCTGATCGATATTGGATCGATAATTGTGAAGTCTGTTTTGGGCCTGGTCGTTCATGGATCAACTTATGGGCTTAGACATCCTTCAACAATTTTCTTACTTTGCAGTCAGTTCCAAGTATCTTATGAGAATTGGAAAAAAGTACTTCTACCTTGAAAGCCTTTGGACCCAACTGAGAAATTCCCAGCTAATGAAGATGAGAATGATATGACTATTATTGTGGATCAATCATCTTAAAATTCACTTCCTATTCAACTTTTAGTTCCAGACAAGATACGAGTGATCCTGCGCAAAATCAAGAAAATGGAGAAAGAGGTATAAAATGTTATGAATGCAATTAATAATATCTCTGATTTTTTTTATCATCTAGACTGGAGGATGAAAGAACAATTTGCTCACTCTGGACATATTAAAGAAAGTTTTATAAAATTGATAAAAAAGATGGGGTTGATAGAAGAGGACTCTACTGAAGAATTTCCATACATACCCTTCTATAACCTCTTCGTTCATGTTCAATCAATGGGTGATCTCAGAGGAGAAACAAGCACTGAATCGGAAGAGTAGTAGATTTACCTTGCTACCTGTGTGTGTATGTGTGTAATTTAATTTTAACTTTGTGTTTTCTTTGCTTTCAAAATTTACTTTTAGATCTCAGTATAGTTGATATTGAGCATAGAATATTTGTTTTCAGCCTTTAGAGTGTTGTGACTTAGATTGCGACGCTGAATTGATGTATTGAGGTTGAGAAAATACCAAACTTTTGTGTGTCTTGTAACGTGTATTGTAACCCTTGGAATTTATATATAATTGTGATGTTTTGTGTTGTGAATGTTAATTTGTTTTAGTACATCATTTAATCACTTTTATGTCTATAATGATTGAACGGATGTCGTCGAGACTTGAAATTGACCGAAAACGCAAAAATCTAGAAATTGACCAAATTTTGAAAATCTCGCCGACGGCGCCATTGACGCCGCCGACAGCGGATTTTTCACGAGACTTAGGTTATTAATTCAATAGAGCTCGCTGACGGCGGTGAAGACCCCGCCGATGGCGAGATAAGAAAAAACACTTTTAACCGCAATTTTGACCCGTCAACCGCCACTATTCATCATCCCCTTCCTCTTAAAAAATAAAAATTTCGATCTAGGGCTTGAAGATCTTGGATTTGGGGTGATTTCAAGGCATTTAGACACCGAATTTTATCATCTCTCGATAAGAGCTTCACTCTACCATAAAAATATTTGATTTTCCTCTTGAATTTCTTCCACATTGAGAAGATCTGAAAAAATTGAGAATGTGGAGAAAATATTTGGAAGAAATTCATGGAATTTAGATTTGAACTCTTAGAGTCACTCTTGGAAGCCATTATTTCAGTATTTGAAGTGTATTTTGTAATTTTTTATAATTTTAATTAGATTGACATGGCTCCGCGATAAAAGAGGCGACTTGACTTTGACAAGTCTTGCTTTGTCAATGCGAAGGCTAAGTGGAGATTTACTTCAGTATTTGAAGGGAAGAAATGTATACAAGATCGTGATTTTGAGAGTCTGAGAGGAGAAGTTGAATGAGTTATTACCAAACGGAGGTGAGAAAACTTCTGTTATACCACCAAGAAGGCTGCTGTGAATATTGTGAAAGAATTTTATGCAAATGCGTTCTATTCTGAGGACGGAACCACTTGAGTAAGGGGTTTTTCTGTTGAGTTTAGTGCCGCCCGCATTAACACATTTTATGAAGTCCCAGACTCCTATAGCTGCAATTATGAAACCTTCAGCATAATGGAAGGCCCACAGAACGATGTCATCAACTTTCTCACTAATGGGAAAGGGACATGGAAGATAAAACAACGAGAAACGATAAATTTTTCTGCTTCCATGTTAAATGCCACATCTAAAGCATGACATTATTTTATTTCCTCTACTCTGTTACATACATATCACCATAGTGAGGTAACAAGAGATAGAGCTATTCTGAATTTCTTTATTCAAAATAATCAAACTATAAATGAGGAGAGAATTATTTATAAGAATATATCGACCACAACAAAGAGTGAATCAAGTGGAGCTCTGGGACATCCTTGCCTCATTTATGCACTTTGCCAACTTTCTGGAGTTAAAGCTGGAGATGATGAAGAATGGGTTTATCCTATGTAAAGCTAATTTGAAGACATATAAATCCCATGAAAAATGGAGATATGGGAGTAGGAGTTAAGAACCTTCTACTAATAGAGATATCCCCTCTACTAGTTATGACCATCATTCTTGTAGCTCCTCTACCCTGAATGATTTCAATGAGTTAACCTTGCAGCGGAAGAGTATAGAGCAAATAAATGAAAGAATTGGGGCATAAAAACGTAGACATGATTATGATAGTGAGTACATACAAAGGCCTTCTGACTTTGAGATAGCTTACTACTAAGCTCAGGCCCGACATTACAGAGGTGAGCCTGATGTTACTTTTCCTAAATGCCCCCGTTATACTCAATATCAGTCCAATCCATCTACTGAACAGGGAGATGAGGATATAGTATGACACTTTGATATAAGATAGTATATGATGTACTTTTATTTTGTAATTGTGTAATAGAGATAATGTTTGTGTCTTTGTACTTTCATTTTTATTTTTATGTTGCAGTTGGATAAATTTTAATTATTGTTATAACTGTTTAGTGTGGTAGTTGAAATTTGCATGTGTAGTTACAATAGATGTTAATTAGTACTTTGTAAAATTGTAATGTGAAGTGATTTTTATTTGCATTTTAATATATTTGTATTTTTTTTGTTTAGTATTGTGGATGTGTTAGCAAAATATTGTGTTTGTATAATGTTTAGTTTTGTACTTATTTCAAAATTTCACTACCCATCAAATTCTCTAATGATTTATATTTATAGAAAGCTCCTAATATTATAGATCAGTTGAAGTTCAAATTTTAAGAAGGAACTACAAAAATTTCAGAAAAATGAAAATGCCTAAAGTATTGAGGTATCATTTATATTTAGAATTTTCTTTCCACATATATCATTCCATATTGAAAAATTTAAGTTTGGGGGGAGGGAAAAAAAGATTAACTATTAGATCTTCTCAATTTTAATATTTTCAAAAATTATAATATGATTTTTTGTAGTGAATTTAATTTAGATTACTATGTTTTGTAGATATTTAAATATTATAGTATATTTAAAGGAACATTTTTGTAAGGAAAATTAATTTTGTAGACTAAGATATTTAGTATAAGAGAATAATACTATATTTAACTATTTAAAGTATAGAAAACTATATTGTGAAATATTAAGAATCTTAGAAATTTATTTGAGAAGAAAAGATTTGGGCTCAATGATGTAAAAGCAATGAAATACTTATAAGGTAAAGGAATGCTTCGAGTTTCAAATTTAGGGAAAGAAAAGTGATGTTCAAAATCATCAAAGACTATCCAGATATAGTAATCCTAACTTGAAAAAGAAAAAGATAGGATTGAAAGCAATCCAAACGAAAAAAAAGAAAAAAATATATAATTGAGGAGAAGCTTGAGGAGATGCCTAATCAAAAATTGGCTTCACTTGGACTTACCTAAAGAGAAAACCTAAATACATTCCTAAAATTATATTTATGGATTAACATCTTTTACTAGTAGTGTTCTTATGAAGCTCCTATCATTTGAATATTCTAAGTGACTTGATATTACAACATATAGTCATTCTTGAAATGAATAGAAAACTAAAACTCTTAAACTTTATGGCTATATAATCTTGTACAAACAGAGTTAATTTAATTACTTGGATTATTTCTGAAAATCTCACCATGGTATTTACTTAAATTAAACTTATAGTATTTATGAATTAAAACTTTACTACAGTAGATCATAACTTTTATGTAGTACTAAAATTACTTGAGGACAAGTAATAGTTAAGTTTGGGGGATTTTGACAAAAAAAATATGTTGAGATTTTCATACATATTTTATACTAATATTGATGATATTGTACTTTAAAGAAAAGTATTTTTTATGTTTTGTTGCAGGTATGTTGAATTATGGTCATTAGAGCAAAAAAGATACAAAAATGAGCGAATTTAGAGCAAAAAGGACCAAAATATGAAGATTTAAACTAGGGCGCCGACAGCGAGCCCAACGGCGCCGACGTCGGGTTTTTCCCGAGAGTCCAGAATCAAATATTCTAGAAGGCCGTCGACGGCGCCATAGAGGCCGCCGATGACAATAACAACAGTTATCTTAACAAGTTCATTGAATGTGGACGATTTTTGAAGGGACGCTTAGGCAACTCTTGGAAAACTCTTCTACAACTTTAAGAGAAACATTTGGGCCTAAAATAGGGGAGCCCCGTGTTGGTGTCCGCTGAGTTTTTGTTGTTTGTAGAGTGTAGAGAGTTTAATTTAGAGTTAGTATTGTGAGGAATTCTTCGAGAGATTGTAAGAGTGGAGGGAAAGTGAGAAATTTCATCCTCCTTGTCGCTTCGAAGAAGAATTCTGTGTGTTGTAAAGAAAAGAAGAGATTCAGAGGAACTTCGAGGAGTTTGCTTGTGAAGGAATTAGAGATAAGTGGTATTTACTTATTGAAGTTTGTATGACTTTGCTTTTATATATAAGTTCTATGTTTTGTCATATCTTCTCCATGAGTTCTGAGTAGTTTTCTCTATCTTTCTTCTTATCTTGAGATTTTGTGAAATAGTGATTTGAATTGGTTGAGCCATGAGAATGTTAAAGTATTGCTAGTCTAAAAGACAAATATGAGTTTTATCAGAAAAATATGTGTTTTATGTTCACGCATAGTTTATGGGTCAATCACACCGTCGGGCGGGAGCTGCAAACAACCCATAAAAGAAAGGGGTGACTCTTTACCAAATGATAGAGAACAATAGTTCCAAACCATGACCCTCTAGTAGTCATCGGGTTAGGATATCCAATATTTTCCACATATCTATATGCTTTTCTCATCATCTCCCTTATCCCAAAAAATCTCAACCTATAGTCTCGCTCGATGGTTCATATGACACTGCAGCATTATGAATATTTTCACCTAAGCTAAGCATCTCCTTAATTAATATTAAGTTAAGGATATAAGAAGATTAGGAAGATTTAAAGATTTGCATGCATACTACTGAATCCCTACGTATTCACATATTTAACTCCAAAGCTTTACTCTTTTGAATTTTTGTCACCCAAATCTTTTCATACTATATCAAGAATGCCACTGTTTTAACTTACAAGGAAACTGATAAAAACCCTTTCACACATGGATAAAATGGCACGCATGTAGAGGGCGAAGTTTAAATGTCGAGATATGTAAATGCACAAAAATTGTATAATTTCAGATTTTCATAATGCATGTAAGTGCATCACGATTTTCAAGTGTTACATGTAAGCTTATATAAAAAAAATCTGTACACGCAGCTCTTAAATTTAAATTTTGCAAGAATATAAGCATATGGAAGATTGTTAAAGATATGCATACGCTTATTCCTAGTAGCACATAGGTATATACATTTTAATCCAAGCTCGACTTATATAAATAAGTCATATGCAATAAAGTGAACTACATTTCTACATCATGATTTGGGTGATAGATACGTGAATACATAGAATTTGGTGGTATGTATGTAAACAAACCTAGATCCTTTCATTTTTTTCCTAAAAACTGACTGTTCATTGACTATTCCATGTGGCATAAGAGCCACTTTCAAACTGCACACATAGGAAAGAGCAGTATAAAAAATAAAAGTAAGAAATAATTCGTTACTCATAATAAAATCGTGTTAATAGAAAATTCAAAGGGACCAGGATACATCGGAATCAAAATTACCAAATGGAACACCACCTGTCCACAGTTAGAACTGCTCAATTTAGAAATTATGAGAGCAAACCAATAATTCACCAGGAGAAAGTCATCTTGCTGTCAGCAAAAATTAAGGAATATTCACATACGTGCCACTCAATTCTTATGTATTTAGATATCCAACACAAAGACTTCAATTTCACATGAACTCCACCATACACTCAACTCAAATTAAAATGTCCCTTCAGTAAGTACAGTCCTTTAGAACGACAGCAAGTGTGAAAGAGAACTTCAAATTCAACATCAGAAGAAAAAAAGATATTTGAATATACACAAACTAAAGATTATAAACATTTAGAAACTCCTAGACAGGTGTTACCCCCTTCCAGAAACCTTCAAATTACCCCCTTCCAGAAACCTTCCAGAAAACTATATTGTGAAATATTAAGTGTGAAAGATATTTGAATTTATCACTGACCTTCTTCTAATAAACCTTCAAATTACTAGGTTTCGTAAATCCATCTTACATAATAAAACAAAGGGAAATTGACATATACACCACACAATTCTTATCTATTTATATATCAAACACAAAAGTTAGATATTGACACTTAAACATAGGCGTGAAAAAGAGTATTCCACTTCTAAAAAGATAGTGATGTGGTATTTTTGTTGTCAGGTATTTTCGATGTGAGGATAAAGATTTGAGCGATATGCCTGTAAAGATAGGCATTCTAAGTAGAAAATCCATAAGTATTTCTTAAAAATCTTAAATTACTATAAAAAAAATTATCATAATTTTGAATTGTTCAAAATAGATTTTACAAAGTTTTCAGATTCTATAAACCAAAATAATACTGATAGTATAGTATTCCAAAGAATCCCAAGCTTTCAAACTTCTATGAATCAAGAGCCACAAGGTTTTAACCCTCTTTCAAAGTGATAACCTTTCAAGCTACTCAAGCAATTCAGGGAAGAATAAATATTCCCAGAATAAGCTGTCCCAAGAATTATCGAGGAAGAAAGAAAAAAAGGAAAAAAAAAAAAAAAGATTAAATGCAAACCAAGCTCAGGTATAGCTCACAATAGTATCAAAACCTGCTCATACAACCTATCTACATCATAAAGCAATTTCAAATACTTTCATAAATAAATTAAGTAAACGCTATATATATAGACCGGATATTGGATGGACCAACCAAAAACAATAAGTGTTTTCTTCGTTAAAATTCCGGAGAAGCAAGTTTGTAAACTATAGTGTTGACTAAAACAACATCCACCTCAGCCTGATAGTATGGAAGGTAGGACAAGCAAATTCCTCAAAACAGCCTCCACTTATAAACAAACAGCAAACTTGTAAACTTTAATAGAGATTTTACCCAAATTTGATAAAGAGTAGAGCAAATAAGTAATGCATCTTAATTTTAAAGTGCATATCTCACATGTTGAAGTTGGGTAGGAAGAAGAATAATGATTATATTTAAGAAGTGAAGACCATATGTGCTCGAAATGGGAAGAAGAAAAGAAATTTCTTACAGGCTTGATGATCGGCCTGTTTGAACAAACGTTTTATAACTTTGATGAAAGGGGAAGAAGAATCGAGCAAGAAAGAAGATCAGTCTTTCAAATAGCCACCCTTGGAGTATTTATAGCCGAAAGGGAGGAGTTGCATATCACAAAACCTACAAGGAGAAGATGATAGGGATCGGAGGGCGACAGGGAGAGTGGGGGAAGTGGCAGATAGGGACCAAGGAAATGGAGAGTACAGGGAGTGGGGCTCGGTGAAGCAGCAATATGGCGCGAGAGCCAGGGCACGGCACGAAAGGGACTCAGGCCGAAGGAGGGAGGACTCAGGAAAGGCACTAGGGCGCGAAAGCCAGGGCACGGCACGGAAGGAACTCCGGAAAGGTACTCAGGTCGAAGGAGCGAAGAGGTGAGACGGGTTTTTTTTCAAGTGAGGAAGCAAGGGTTTCGGGTCCTATTCGAGAAAATGGGCAGAGACGAGAGAGGGTTGTGTGTCTGTGTTCAAGTAGTCTCATTATTTCCTTCTTTTTTTAATTTTAAGGTATATGCAAGGATTTTTATGTAATTCGCTTTGTACACTGAACCATTAGAAAATGGGCATTTTTTTTTTTTCCTGTGAAATTTTTGCTTTGAGCGCGTTTATGTGGTCTGTTTCATCATCTGGTGTCGTTCAAACAAATTTATCGATGACAGAGTCAATTTAAGTTCAACTTGCGTCTGGCACGCCAAGTGGTGTTATGGTTCAACCGAAGCCACTTAGCAAGCAAAATGTTGACAGGTCCTTGTCTAATCAAGAACCAAAGTCATGCTAACTGCTCTCGGTAGTAAGTCACACATCGCACGTCGTGGGATTTCCTTATGACTTTTTCGATTCCTATAAGAACTCAACTTGAGTTACAATATTGGTTTTAATCGACTCAACTAAATATTGAAAATTTGAAACCACCTATATGACACTATAATTATTATATTTAATTAATTTTTAATAATATTATATTAAATATTTAATTTAATTATATATAATTTATATATTAATTATTTAATATATAAATAATCTTTATATATTAAAAAATTAATTAATATTATTTAATATTTAAATATATTTTAAAAAATGTATAAATATTTTTAATTTTAATTATTATATTAAATAATTTTTAATAGCATTATAAATATTTCAATTAAAAATAATTAATTTAAATAATAATTATTTAATATATAAATAATATTTATATATTTAAACATTATTTAATATAATTTAAATTAAAATATATTTTAAAATATTTATAATTAATTTTAATAACAAGTATTTAATTAATTTATTTAATCTTTATAATCATTATTTCAAATATTTATTACAGAAAATTTAAATAAATATTATATTAAAAATTTTTCAAAATATTATATAAATATTTAAATTAATAGTAAATAATTTATATAATAATTATGTATTATATTAATAATATTCATATATTTAAAAATTAATTAATATTATTTAATATTAAATTATATTTTAAAACATTTATGATTATTTTTAATAATAAATATTTATTTTAATAATTTATTATTTAATATTTAATATAATTATTTTAAATATTAACTAATTAAATTAAAGAATTATTATTAAATATAATGATAAATGTTTTAAAATATATTTTAATATTATTTTATATAAATTAATTTTTGAAAGTATACATATTATTTATACATCGAATAATTATTATTTAAATTAATTATAATTAATTTAAATATTTATATAATTTTACTAAAATTATTTAATATAATAATTATAATTAATTAATAAATATTTAAAATAATTATATTTAATATTAAACTATTAAATTAAATAATTATTATTAAAATTAATTATAAATATTTTAATATTATAATATTTTTAAATTTAATTTATTAAAAAAATTATTTAATATTAAAATACATTTTAAAATATTTATAATTGATTTTAATACTAACTATTGGAAAGTTTTTGTTGTTTTTTTATCTCTTCAGTCAATGCCAATACATGTGGTGTGCTCGTCCGACACACCACGCATATTGGGGGTTCATTTGTTAACCTCACTTTTGTTGAAGTCTAGTCTTTCTTTTTTAGAAGCTTATGATCTAACTATAGGATTTTCTTATTGATTATTCTAGAGGAATAGTAATGAAACTCTACCCAGTATAAATTATAAACACCACTTAGCTCTTCTTTGAGTTTCACATGTTTGATTTTACCCTATGGCACTTAGAAGTTGGAACCAGCATGGGGGAGCTCAAGAGGAGTTTCCATAAGATTGTCAGACCTTAGGGTTAGCCCTTGGAAGCTTATTTGGTCTTGGTCAGGCACACACTTGCACAATCGTAAACCCAAAAATCATTCACCCTTAGCTTGATCCTCTTCTCGTTTGGAAGCTCATGTGGGTGATCCCCCAAGCTCTTAGCCTTTAGCTAGGGTGGCCAGGACCAGCACTTGGAGGATTTAAAATGGGCTTCTCATTGGTCTCATGGCTCAGAAAAAGTAATTTTATGATTAGCATGTCGAATTGATACCAATTCCACCCAAACAAGTATCTTTGGGCCTTCTACCTCTAAAATTTTCCAAAATTACCAAAATACCCCTATATTCCTAATTTTCCCAGAATTCCCCAAATTACCAATTCCTACCCAAAAAACCATTTTAAACAATTCAAATTGATCAAAACACCCAAATTTCTTCAAAATTATCAAAATACCCCATTTTTTTTCAAAGTTACCAACATACTCTTCATGTTCCAAAAATTCCCAAAACTTCCAAATTCACTCCAAATTTCCCCAAAATTAATCCTGACCACGTCACAACTTCAATTGCGCCCAAATCCACCAAAATTGACCAAAACCCCCAAATTTCTCCTATATACCTAAAGTCCCCAAATTATCCCCAATTTCTACCAAATTGATTTCAAACTTCCCCAATTTCAAATCCAAATCAAAATTTATCACGTGCAAGACCAATTGACATCAAATTCAAGCCCAATTGAACCCAACTTTAAACCCTAAGTCCAAGTGCAAATAAATTACCCCAAATTTGACCCTATGCCAAAATTTCATCAAACTGAGCCCTTCAATCAATTTAATCCACCAATTTCATTTTCTAAATTCTTCATGACATCCCCCTAGACCAATTGGACCCTTGAATTAATTTTTAAATCAAGCCTAAGTCAAGCCCAAATCCAATTTTTAGTCCAAAACCTAATTTTGAGCCTAAAATCCTAATTAACCTAAGCCATTGAAATTAATCCATGCTTAATTTTTTTCCTGCCTTGGTTAGCCTCTAATTATGCTAGTCACATCACATAAGGACCCAATTTTGTGCCATGGACCAAAAGTCCCTTAAATCATGCAAATTTTCTCCTAAATTTTGCTAAGCTCTCTATCTCATGCCATCAGCCCTCAAGTCCCAATGTAATCATAGTTAAACCTTCAAATAAACCTCTTGACCTTGCTAGCTACCTCCCCTGGCTTGGTCGGCCTACCTAGTCACTAGAGAACCCAAAATTGATGACCTCCTCGTTGGCTCAAACCCAAAATCCCACCCATCTAATGTGGCTCACTCCCACTTGTGAGTTGTGCGCTCAAACCTCCACATAAGAAACCTTTTCTACCACCTGGCTTGCCTTATTGGCCACCATGGCCATGGCTATTTAAACACCACCTCCCATTTCCATTATAAGAGTGTTGCCAATTCCTTGGGGAGACCATTCCAAATTGCTCTCAAATCTTTTCTCACCATTTCTAAGCTTAATCCCACCAATTACAACCACTGAATCCACTACCCAAGATCAAATTATTCAACCAAAACCAAGAGCTTTCACGACCATCCCACCAAACTTTAAATTTATTATTTTAAAAGCTTGCCCAGACTACACGAGGAGGTTCCCCATCAAAACCCCTCTCTGCCGATCACTCTAACCTACTCCTAAACGAAGCCCATACAACATGTTGATCGAACTCCTACGCGAACCCAACTTCAGCTTGAGGTAACACTTGGAGGACATTTGTGAGCTCAAAACAAAGCTTTAGAATAAACTTAATCGAGGCCTTATCTCTTGTGCATAGATAAAATCCAAAATCCCTAAAATCGTGCTTAGTTAGACTAATTGTAAAGAGAATGTTTATTTGATATGGTTTTAACCATACAAATTTTTTTGTCTCGATTAGATGATGTTATGGAAATAAACCATGAGCAATTTGATTGAGTATTGATGTGGGAGACAAATTTAGAGTGAAAATTTTGCAAATATTTTTCAAAATTACACACAACAGATATATAATAAATATGCAATATAATCCCCAAAAAATACATTTTATGAAAATAATTTATCTTTTAAAAATCTTTTTAAACTATCAAATCCTTTTTAAAATCAACGCAAGTATAGTTATCACTCAAGTAATAATGGGCTCTAATGGAGTCCTAGATATCAATCCTACAGAGAAGTTGGAAAATCCAAAAAGTAAATTATGAAAATTATTTTATAATCTAAAAATTCAAAAATAAAATTAAAGTAAAGTGTGAAGTTTGAAAATTAACTACTCAAGTGAATGCTAATTAAAATGCAAATGTAAGACTACAAAAGTTAAATTAAACTAAATACTAAATTTTCAAAAGTAAAATTACAAAAATTAAACAAAGTTTTTGTTGCGACGGAAATTTTAAATTTAAGAAAACATCCTTCCCTTTTACAATGAGTATATGGATTGTGAAGAAATTGAAATCAATTGAAAAAATATATATATAATGTTTTGTGTCAAATAGGAGCAATCCTATTCTTTACCCTCTTTCGAGTGGTAGAAAGAACATTGAATAATCCAGAGTTTGGTCCCTAATTCCATGGTTAGGCTGAGAGGATACCGACTGCCACTCCAGAGCTCCCACTACTCCCTCACCTTAGGGCTAACAATATCGCATTAGTTTCCAATCAACTGGACCAAATTGAGAATTTTAATCTGTCACCTTAAGTTCTCCAATTCTGCATCCAACAAAGTATATTTCCCTATTTATTTTCACCCAATCTCATGGATGACATACTCTCCCATCAAATCAAATGTGATTCTAGCTAAGTTATGGAAATCATATCTCATTTAAGATCATATGTCTCTCAACAAGTTTTAGCATTTCAATTGGCCAGATCGAAAAGTAAATGAAGATCGGAGTTCAAATCATCACAAATTATTAACATTTAAAACCGTCGAAAATAAAATCTATTCTTCACAAAATCATATCTCAATCTAGGTAGAAGGATATAGAAGACTACTCAGAATTCATGAGAACGATACGACAAAACATGTATTTCATATATAAAAATAGTTTTACAAAATAAAAGAAATAAAAATACAACTTATTTCAAAATCTTTCCCAAACAAATCCCTAGAAGTTCTCTCCAAGCCTTTCTATCTTTACAATCACTCCCAATTCTCTCTTAGAAGATAATGAAGAAGAAATCTCTCACCTTCCCTCTCCTCTTACAACCCTAGAAGAAAATCTCCTCTTCTCTCTCTATCTCTAACTCTTACCCACTTTCTCTCTCCCTCACGCTACACACACTTGGCAAATGAGAAGTTTCCTTTTATTTTTGGGCCACCTTCTTTGGAAATAATTTAAAATTACCTCCAAAATTTAACTCTTTTGAATTCAAAAGATGTTTCATTTGATCCAAGAGAATTATCCCTTCATAAAAGAACCTTCCAAAGTGTCTAGATGCATTGAATTACTCTAAGAAGTTTGTAGAACAAGTGTCGTTTTGAAATTCACATAAAATTCACCGTGAACCTCCTTAATTTGAAAAAGTCATCCCTGGCTCATCATGCATCAGTTCTTTGGATTTTGGCACATCATGTACTGATCTGGTGCATCATGCGTTAGAATCCCAAAATTTGTTGTTTGGCTCTAAATTTTATCTTTTTTGCCATTTTTTGCTCCAAATGCCTACAAATGATATACCTACAAAAAAGACATGAAGATACCCTTCTTTAAAGTGCAATATCTCCAAAGATAAGCATAAAATTAGTATTCAAAACAGTATATTATTTTGATGTATCAAAATCCCCCAAATTAAAATGTTAGTTGTCCTCAAGTGACATTTTTATTGCATAAAAGCATATGACTTAAGATAGAGATTAACTTATAACTTCTATACTTTAGTTTAATAAATAAAATACCAAGTTTTAGGAAAACCCTTTTATTACTTTTTTTTCAAATTTTTGTTTAAGGATTTTTTGTTATTCAATTTTAGGTTTTTTGATTTTTTTTTCTTTTCAGGAGGTTTGCAATTTGTCATATTAAGGTAATTTAGAACATTCATATTAAAAAGAACTTCATGAAAACTGTACTAAGAATGCTATTAATACTCCAATATAAGTTTTGAAAATTTAATAAAGCTCATTTCTTAAGTTGATTCAGTGAAACAAATTTTTGATTAGGCATCTCCTCAAGCATCTCCTCGCTTATATTTATTTTTCTTTCATTTTCTTTTTCTTTCTCTTTTTCTTTTTCTTTTCTTTTCTTTTAGGATCTTTTCCATCATTTATTTTCTTTTTCTCTTCCAAGTAAGGATTACTATATCTGGATAACATTTAATAATTTTGGACTTCACTATCCTCTTCTTAAAGTCAAAACTCTAAACCTTTCTTCACTTTATAAATTCATGTTAGTTTATGATTTTTCATAAAGTCTCATTATTTTCTTCTTACATGAAACTCTAAAATTTATAACACTTCAAAAATATAATTTTCTTTACTTTAAATAGAAAAACATAGTCTTATCCACTCATATCAAATATCTTTAACATTAGAATTGAGCTTCATTATTAAAAACTCTTTACCAAAATTTACCACAATATTTATAAATAGAAGTATAGTCATTTAAAGTTAAATCTTATTATCCCAGACCATGTTAAATTATTTTGTTAAAATATAGTTAATTGAGGACAAATAAAATTCAGTTTACTTCTTTTCAAAATAAAATTTTCTTTCCCCCAAACTTAAGTTTTCAAGTGATTTTAATAACATTTTTAGTATAAAATTTAGTAAGTGAAAGAAAACAATAAATGCATGAAAATAAAAACTGACCTGTAGAGGATTTCTCACTATGAAAATGGGCTTTGGTATACTGCAGGTACTAATTGTAAAACTATATATTGCCTTTAAAGCATTAAATAAAACATATTATATTCTAGAGAATTTGCTGAGAATTAAAAACAAAAATACAAAAACTGAAAAACTAAACTGAAAATGCTAAAACTATAGAAAAAGTGAAAGTCTACAGTTACTATTACTGTCTCAGTTCACACACAACATAAAAGGTTTTACTACAACATTTTCCAATTAAAATTATATCACAGTACACTCACTAATAACAAATAAACATCAAAACACACTAAACTAAACTCATACTCTCCTCTGCTGATATTCATAATTATAAGCATTTCTTGCTCCTATCTCTCCCAACTGAGTTTGAATATTAATTATGTCCTTTTTATTGAATCATCAGTTGGTCCATAATACTTTCAAGTGATGCAGATCAAGAAGTAGATGCCCCTGCAGTAGATGTAGATGGCATATCCCTTCTTCCACTTCTAGATTCAATAAATGATTCTACTCTCTGAATCATATGCCTCCCAATCAGATTCTATGGCTGTAATGATTCTTCATTTCTATAGAATTCTACTCCTGATTATTCACATAGAGTGAAAATCAGGGCAGAGTATCCCAAACCATCAGCATTAGAACTACCAGCTATACTCCGAGCATGATGAACTATAAGTGCACCAACATCTATTGCCTTCATTTTATGAAAGCAATATTTTAGTATAGCTCTATCTTTTGTTACATCAGCCAAATGATTTGTTGGCAACAGTCTGGCAGAAATGAAGTGGTGTCATACCTTTGACTGAATAGTCAACATGGAAGCAAAGAAGTTATTTATCTTGTTATTCTTAATCTTCCACTCCCCTCATCCATCAGTCAAAAATGCAATCACTTCAACCAATGATAAATCAGTCATCACGAATACAACATATTCATTGAAAAATATACCCCTGAAACAATAAAATAGTATTGATCCGATCAGTAGTAAATTCAACTTGTTTACCTCTAACTAGGATGTGATCATCATTAGTAAACCTCAAGTTTGCATAAAACTCTTGAACCATCAAGACAATTGCTACTACAGTGAAGTAGCAGAATCTTTCCTAGTTTCTAGCAAGAATCAGTCTCTTGACCTCGCCACTCGGGTTTACAAACGCCTGTTCTTGGATCATTCTTTTTGTTTCTATCTGAGTATGGTAACTAAGTTAGGCTTTGAAACTAATAAATCTTCGTCCATCAAATTCCTCAAACAACCTTCCATTCTTAACTGGGGGAGCCATTTGAAAATTCTATGAAAATCAAAATATAGTCCAAATAAATCACTAAATAAATAATCTAACTCATTAAGAAAGATTATTTGGTAAGAAACTTTTCACCATGAGGTTTCTTCAAAATTTTTCATAAAAAATCCCAAATTTTGGATATCCCAAATCCATGGTGAAATTACAAAATTTCTATGTTAATGTGAAGCGCTTACCAAGTGAAGATGAAATCTTTGATTTTTAGCCTCTGAATCCTTCTCTTTAGCCCATTATGTGATGCCCTAGACTAAGGTCTTGAGGTAGGAGATGACTTAAGCAACGACAATGGAGTTTGTCCGTGGGGATTTGTGTTTTTTTTGGCTTTATGGTGGTTCGAACCTTTGGCATAACATGTGCCAATTTGACACATCATGCGCCAAGGCTCTGTTAAATGGTGCATCATGCGCCAGAGCTTAAATTAACCAGATTTTGGTTTTTGTGGAAATCTACTTTGTATCGCTTTACGTAACCCTCTACTTGACTCAAATAAACCTTTCTAAGCATATATAAACATCACACTAACACCAAACTTTCACAAACCACACAAAAATCACATTTATACATAAAATTCGTACTATTACAAACTAACATTTCTTAAGCCAACAAACATCAAATTCAGTGTTCTAAAGCAAACCAACTTCCTAACACTAAAATCTTATCCTCAAAATTCAAAACATAAGCATAGGTAGTGTTCATTAGAAAGGAAATGCATTCCAACTCAACAAAATAACTAAAACAAATAGTATTAAACAAAATGTTCTGTGCATAAATTAAGATCAAACATCTTCTTCACTATCGTCCTATTGACCTCACTTTTGGTTGAGGTTTAGTTTTTCTCTTTAGTAGCCTAGGGTCCAGCCATAGAACTTTCATGTTGACTATTCGCAGAAAACTTGAAAAGGAACCCTCACCATTAAAAATTTTAAACTCCTCTTTGCCAACTTGATGCTCTACATATTGGTCATAACCTCTAGTACTTTGTAGGTGGGGTCCATATGGGGGAGCTCAAGGAGAGTCCCCATTAGGACTATTTGACTTTAAGCTTAACCCTGGGTGTTGGTATTAAGTTAATACACTCACTTACATTTACCTACACTCACTCTCTCCCCCAATCACTCGCAACCCTAAACAAAAAATTGTTGACTTTGATCCCTTGATCTTTTAGGAAACTCATGTAGAT
>NEWO01000593.1:50248-62607 GCA_003013225.1 Phalaenopsis aphrodite | reverse complement strand
ACACAATATGTATCATTTCTACACTAAAAAATTTTAACTTTAAGTTTTTCTTCATTACTATAGGTTTCAACTAAATTCTCTTACACATTTCTATAATCAAAAATTTACTTTTCTGATATAAATTCTTATACATAATCATTTTTTATAACAAAAATCAAATTTATTTGTAACATATTTGAGAACAAATAAACTTAAACTTAAGATTTAGAAAAATTTTCATCCCCCAAACTTAAATTTTTAATAAGATAAAACATTTTAGCATCATATTTATATATATGCAGAAATAAAAAAAAAAAACATGCTTACATGAATTTTTATATCCTAGATATACTAGTAGAAAAATAAAAAATAGGAGTAAAAATTAATCAATCAAATTATAATTTTACTTTAATATATAGAGATTCATTAGACTTCTATGCAGTGAAGGATAAAATAAAAGAAAACAAACTCACTAACATAAATTAACAGCCAAAAAAAAAAATACCTGGTAGTAAACTGAAAAATTTTAAACATAGAGCTCTTAAGTGTAAATTAGTAATATTCTAAACCTTCCTAAAATTCACAATTAAGTTCAACACAAACTATCAAAATACACTAGAGAACACAGTTAACACAATTACTACCAAAAAAATAAAATTCAACTGGTTACAATAATATAAATACATCACAACAGTGTCTAACAGAAGAAAACACAAACAATAATAGCAGTCTCAATAAGTACAACTAAAAAAAGTTAACAATATAATACAACTGTACCACATAAAGTTCACAATAAAAAATAAACTAAAATACTCAATTTAATCCTCTTCCTCCTTCTCATCATCACTCTCATTGTTGTCTTAAAGGGTAGTAGGCTCATATGATGGATATTGTGGATATGAAGGGAAAAAAACTACACTTTGGTCACCCCTCATAAGGTTTTTCCAAGATGAGTGAGATTTTTCAGCATAATCATTATGTCTTCTCATATAACCATCTATAAGATCTAAAAAATTCTCTAAATTTAACACTTTATCTGCAGTATAATTGATGTTATCTAAAATCCTTTTCAAAAAGTGTGACTGCGAATCAGAACTAGAAGCCTAACCTTGTGATGTGGATGCACATGAGGTCGAAGCATGAGAAGTAGAGGATTTACAGTAACACTTGTGATGGGATTTAGAGGCTGCATTATCTCCTTCGAGTTATTGAATCTAACACTTACTTGCGCACATAAGGAAAAGATTAAGGATGCAAATCCAAAACCGGCAGTGGTGGCAGCGGTAGAAGAACTGATGATAATCTAATGGATCAGAGATCCAATCTCAATCGGCTTGAACTACTAAATGCAATAGTTCAAGGTAGCTCTATCTCTCGTAACTTTGCTGAGGCAGTTGGATTGTAGTAGATGAGCAGAAGTAAATTAGTGCCACTCTTTCGATGTGGCATCTAACTTAGACCCGGGGAAGTTGACTCTTCTTTCATTTGTGATCTTCCGTAGTCCTCTTCCATTGGTTAATGATGATATAATCTCATCTAACTCCTCTTCTGTCAAACTATAATTTTAATAAAAACATAATGTGCTAGAGGGCAACTTGTAAAATAGAATTATTACCTCAAGGGAGAAAGACACTAATTTTCCTTGAACCATGACCTGATCTTCTTCAACTTCAAAGAGAATAACGTAGAACTTCTAAACAACAGAAATCACAGCCACAACAAAATAATAGAAAAATCATTCCCACTATTTGCAAATAATCAAACTTCTACTGGTCCTCCCAAACTCTTTTAACTGCAGTGTGTTGCTTTACCTGTCTTAAGCTTTCGTGTTAAGAAACTTGCTTGAATTGAAATGGAAATTCCTTTTAATCCTCTTCATTCTTGAGGCCATTTTTATAAATCACATAAAATTTACAATAAATCCTAAATATTGTGGGTGAATGAGGTTAACGTTAACCTTATTCACCTTTGCTTCTTTTGCAAAACTTGTGACAGCCTCAATCTTTGTGATTTTCTCCACCTATCCTTCTGTACTAACAACTAGGAAACTCTTATATAACTCTTGCGCACTTTCACTAATGAACCTTTTCTTCATGGATTCCTCCTTTTCTTCATATCAATTTCCCAAGAAGGCATTTTTCCAAGATCTCTCACTCTTCACTTAGAATTTTGAGTAAAAATTGAAGTGGGGGTGAGAATTCTCTTCATTCCCTTCTATTTATACACTTTAGACCAAGCATAAAACTACAAGACACGTTCTTAAACTACTAACCCAAGTAAAACCCCACTAAGCTATGTTTAAATCTTCTAGAAATGTAATTTATCATGTTTAGTTAACTACCTCTCTTAAGCGTTGAATGTTGGCGCATAAGCGCCGGTGTTTAATTTAGCGCAAGTCATCTTAACGTCCAAATACTCATTCTAACATGTCTAAGTCATTTATTAAGGTCTTAGAATCATTACTAAATCATGATATATTCAAAATACTACCACAATTTTCTTGGTTAAACACAACAACTTAACATTCAAAATAGAAACACACAGATAACTATGAGTTGCCTCGCACAAAGTGATTGGTTTAGCGTCATTAGCCTAATAAAATCAGTGCTTATTCTGGTTGACCCAACAACATAAGATCATTTAATTTAAGTTGATTCCCCATAAAGAAGGGTTTTAGCTTGTGACTATTTTCTCAGTTTTAGAATCTTTGATATCCACAACTCCATGGGGACAAACTTTTATCACAACAAATGGGCCCATCCACTTGGACTTAAGTTTGCGTGAAAATAGTCTTAATGTTGCATTATATAACAAAACTTGTTGCCCTCACTTAAAACTTTTTGTTAGGATCCTCTAATCATGTCACATCTTCATCTTTTCTTTATAAATCTTAGCACTCCATAAAATTCAATCATTATTTTTTCAAGCTTGTTTAATTGTAATAATTTTTTTTCTCACCAGCATCCTTTAAATTATAATTAAATTCTTTAATAGCCTAATATGATTTATGCTCAAGTTCAACAGATAAATAACAAGTTTTCCCAAATATTAACCTATATGGGGACATACTTATCGGAGTTCTATATGCAGTTCTATAAGCCCACAAAGCATAATCAAGTTTGACTAACAAATCCATTATTATTCGATTCACAAATTTTTCCAATATTCTTTTAATTTCACGAGCAAATAATTCAGCGAAGCCAAACTTTTTTCAGGATTATAAGTAGTAGCAATTCAGCAGTTGATATGATATTTTTTTAAAAATTTTCATTTGTTGCATTTCTAAATTGACTTTCCTCGTTAGTTATGATCACTCTCGGCATCCCAAGTCTAAAAAATATATTCTTCCTTAAAAACTTTGTAATATTTTGAGCATCACATTGAGGTAAAACAATAGCTTCTATCCATTTGTATACATAGTAAACTGCTATCAATATAAATAAATGTTTGAAAGATGGTATAAATGGTCACATGAAATCTAATTCCCAAACATTAAATATTTTAACTTCCAACACATAATTGAGGGGCCTCTCATTTCTCCTAGAAATATTGCCTACTCGTTGACATCTATCACATGTTTTGATATAAGCATTAACATTTCTAAAGATTGTGGGTCAAAAAATCCCTATTGCAAATTTTGTATGTTGTTTTATCAACACCAAAATGACCCTAAAATCAGTATTACAAAATTTTTGGATAGTTTCATAAGTTTCTTCTAAAGGCACACATCTTCGAATAGTTAGATCATTTCCTTGTTTATATAAAAATGGGTCATCTAAAAAATTAGTCTTAGCTTCAGATAAAAATTTTCTCTTCTAATGATATGTTAATCCATAGGATATAATATCTCTAAAAAAAAGTTCACCGTGTTGGCATACCATGGAACATGCCACTCATTAATACTGAATAATTTTTCATCCGGAAAAAGTTCAATAACTTTTTTTTAAAAAACTGAGTGATTTTTCTAATTCAATTCTGAACAGATGATCAAGAAATTGATTCTCATCTCCCTTTCTATATTCTATCTCAAAGTAAAATTCTTGCAAAAAAAGAATCCATTATACCGGTCTTGGTTTTGCATCCTTTTTTTTCATTAAATTTTTAAGAGCAGAATGACGTATATGCATAGTACATTTGGAACCAATTAAGTATGATCTAAATTTATCAAAAGCATATACCTTTGCTAATAACTCTTTCTCAGTGATGGTATAATTAATTTGAGCTTCATTAAGAGTTCTACTAGCATAGTAAATTGCTTTGAAAATATTATCATGCTTTGTCCTAAAACAACTCCAATATCATAGTCACTTGCATCACACCTTAATTCAAAAGTTTTTTTTTCCAATATGGTAAAACAATAATTGTTGTAGTGACTAATTTTCCTTTTAAAAGCTCAAAAGCTTTTATGCAGTCCTTATCAAATTTAAAAATTACATCTTTTTCAACACATGGCATAGAGACTTAGCAATTTTTGAAAAGTCTTTAATATATCGCATGTAGAATCCAATATTTCCTAAAAAGCTCCTAATTTCCCTAACATTTGTTGGGTCAGGTAAATTACTGATCACTTGAATTTTTGCAGGGTCTACTTCTGTACCATTTTATGATATCTGATGTCTTAAAACAATTCCTTCTACTACCATAAATTAGCATTTTTAGTAATTAAGGACTAAATTTGTACTCCATAGTGCTTAAGAACCCTTGATAAATGTTTTAAACATGATTCAAACGAAGTTCCAAACACCGAAAAGTGATAAAGAAATATCAATTTCTTTTTCAATTAAATCACATAAAATAGTCATAAAAATCTTTGAAATGTAGCAGGGGAGTTACATAAACCAAAGGACATTCTTTTAAAAGTAAATGCATCATAAGGACAGTTAAAAGTTTTTTCTCTTTATCCTCAGGAGCAATTTGTATTTGGTGATAATCGGTATATCCATCTAGAAAACAAAAGTATTTATTTTCAACTAGTTTATCTAACATTTGATTTTGAAAAGGTAGTGGAAACTGATTTTTATTAGTTGTGAGATTTAGTTTTCTATAATCAATGCATTTTCACGAACCTGTAAATTGTCTTGTTGTTATTAACTCATTATGTCATTCATAGTCACAGTCACACCTCCTTTCTTAGGAACCTTGTGACTAACCTATGCACTATCTGAAATAGGATAGATAATTTGAGTATCTAACTACTTTAAAATTTCTTTCTTAACAACTTCTATCATAACAGGATTCAATCTCCTTTGAGAATCAACCCTTGGTTTGCAGTTCTCTTCCAAATGAATTCTATGCATACAAATTGAAGGATTGGTTCCCTTAATTTCAGTAAATGTCCATCCAAAAGCTTTGTTATTAATTCTTCAACATTTTTATTATACTCATTTCTTCTTCTGTAGTTACATTTGAGGAAATGATAAGAATATCCTTCATAAACTTCACACACCTCAGTAGTCTCCTTATCTTAGAACCATCTTTTTCATGTTAAGAATATCCTCATAAACTTCACATACCTTGACATTTGTTCTAAGACTTCAACAAATGGAATATTAATTGTAAGCTTCTTAAAGATTTTTAGAAATTTTGAAAATTGATTATCCAACTATTATTGACAAAGTTTCTGAGGAAATGGAGGTGAACCTTTTTCCAAATTATTTTTAAGTGGATAAAATAGGTCTCTCTAAACCTTTCAAAGAATTCTTTTTAGGCTCTTCAATTTCTTCTCTCTCTACTTCGATCTCTTTTTAAACTCTACCTTCCAAGTCTCTTCCACTTCTATGTTGAACAAATTTTACTTACTCTTTATTCTAGTCATTTGGATTTACTTCTGTATTTTTATGAAGCATTCCTTGGGATCTATTACTTAATGAATTTGCTATTTGTCCCAAATGACTCTTAATATTTCTAAGTGTAGCTCATTGACTTTGTAACTGATTTGGCTTTTGTAACATCATTTCTTCTATAAATAACTTTTTTTCCTTGAATTGTGGATAAATATTAAAACTTGGAGGAAAAGAAGGTTTATTCATATTATTACCTTGGTTGTTCTAGTTTCCCAATTAGTTTACTAGGTTGTTCCCCCATTCCTGATTATTACCACCCAAAGTATTATTCCAATTGAAGTTAGAATGGTTCTTCCATCCTGGGTTATAATAGTTTTAATATGGGTTATTCTGCTTGTTAGTTATGACATTAAAAGTTTCTAAGGATGTTTGAGAATCTACCATTTGTCCTAATGAATTATCTTTAATTATTGAAATTGGTTGAGAAAATTTCTTTTCAAGTTGGTCTAACTTCCTTGAAATTGTAGCAACTTGATTTGCTAACATTGTAATAACAACAAATCATCAATATTAGCTACTTACTTAGGATTTACCCTCTCAAAAGGCCATTTAAAATTATTGGTAGCCATCTCTTCAATTAAAGTATAAGTATCATGAAATGGTTTTGACATTAATAAACCACCAGTAGTGACATCAATAATAGATCTAAGAGATCTAGCTAATCCATTGTAAAAGGTTTAAATTATTAACCAATATGGTATAACATGGTGTTGACACTTTCTCAGTATTTCTTTAAAATTTTCCCATGCTTCATGAATAGATTCCCCTTCAAAGTGGCAAAAAGATTAATATAAATTCTAAACTTTGCAGTTTTTTATGGTGGAAAAGATTTATCAAGGAATTTTTGTGGTAAATCAAACCAAGTTCTGATAGATTTAGTTGCTAACGAATGTAATCGTATCTTAGCCTTTTCCCTCAATGAGAAAAGAAAAAGTCTAAGTCTTATAGCATCATCTGATACACAATCATATTTAAATGTAGCACATAATTCTAAAAAATTGGCAAGATGTAAATTTGGATCTTCAGTTGATGCTAGCTAAAACTGATTATTTGATACTATTTGGATATTAACAAGTTTAAGATTAAATGAATTAGCCATTACATCAGGTTTTTGATTACTACAATGAAGTTCATCTACTGTGGAGTTAGCATAATCTCTTAAAAGTCTAAACTCTTGATTAATTTTAGCATTTTGATTATTTTGTTTTGTCATTTCTTCAAACTTTTGTCCTTTTTCTGTATTTTTTATTTTTTTTAATTTTTATAGTAGTTTTTTGTTATTCAAAATTGTAGGGCACTAGTCCTTTAGAACCTGAACTATACATAATTTACTATAAAACAACATAAAATAAAATGACACAAACAAAAACTTTATAAAAAAAACAACATTACAATGTTCCTATAACAATTAAAAAGTTTAAAGAAGGCTTTCTAAAAATAGAAGTTTGCTTTCTAAAAATTTCGTAAAAAATTTCCATTTTCCCGGCAATGACACCAGAAAATTGATCCCAATTTTATATGACAGTCTGATGTATGCAATTATAATCTTAATTTTTTCCTTGCTTATAATTCTTAATTTGCAGCGACGGTAAAAACATGATCACCAGCAACAATTAGGCAAAAATTTGACTTTGAATCAAATAAGAATTCCGTTTTTATAATTAATTATGAAATACTATACAATTATACATATCATGATCATGAAATATAGGACATTTTGATTAAGCAGCGAATATCGAACCCACGGGGAGAAATACAATATGGAACTAAATCATAAGAAATTAGATAATAAATTTCACTTTGCAAAATATTCTTACTCAAACTAAAGATGTTATAATAGGAATGTAAGTTTGAATTTTTTTGTAACTTTTTCATAATTGAAGGTAAAGTAAAAAACTAAGTAAATTTACTTAGATATTTGTAAGATGAAGGCAATATAAATAAAATATCTTTGTCTTATCAGGAATCAGTAACAAGTATTGGAATTCTGTCGTGGAAGTATTCCAGTAGTGTTGTGTCAAATAGAAGCAATAATATCCTTTACCCTTACTAGAGATGCTATAAAGAACATTGTCCAATTTAAAGTTTGAATTGTCTTGAAGACGGGTTAGGTAAGGAAGATACTGGCTCTCATTCTAGAGTTTCGTCTTCTTCCTCCACTTGGGGGATAACATCTCATATCAAAACCTATAACTATAAATCAAATTGAGGGCTTTAGCATGTCACTCTAAAGTCTACTAATTCTACACCCTTCAAGTTTATTTACCTATTTATTTGCACTCAATCATATGAATTAAACTGTAATCCATACAATCTCATGTGATTCTTACCATTAGTTGACTAAGAAAATATCATCTCAGATCTTACATGTTTTTACAATAAATCTTAACATCTTAATTGGCCAAATCAAGAAGTAAATAAAGAACAAGGTTTAAAATCATCAAACCTATTTCCAACATTAAGGATTAGTACTTCACACAACTTCCATCCAACACTTAATCACTTATCATTTTAAGGAAAAGATAAAAAAACAACTCAAAATTCTTAGAGAAAACATAATCACACTCAAGTTTAAATGTAGAAATCATGCAAACAAACAAGAATTCTAAATTAAAACCATATGTAGTTAGAGAGATAAAACTTATCTCAAATCCTCTTCACCAAACTCTTAAAGTTCCTTTGAATCTCTTCTCTTCATTTCTCATATAGTACTCTCTACTCACAAACTACAACTCCTCTCTTCTTCTCTCCAGCAAATTATCTTAATTAGACTATGAGAGATAGGAGAGTGTCTCTAAGGCTTCTCGCAAGAGTTTTTTAATCCAATCTAAGTCTTGTTTATAACTTTTTAAAAGGTGCCTTGGTTTCTCTTCAAAATTTGTCCACCATCAATATAAGATGAAGCTGCTAGAACAAATTCCCAGTGTGATGCTGTGTAGGATTCCTCAGGGAGATAACGCCTTTGCCGATGCTTTGGCCAAGCTTATTAAGGAATCAGTGTGTCCGCTAGAAGATTCCATTGACATTACAATGCAAGTACACCAAATTTTTTCAAAAATCAACTCAATAGTTTACACAAATTCCAAAAAGAATAAGAGATAGTAGCAGCAGTAGCAGACAATATTGATGATTGGTGTAAGTCATTGATAGAATATTTGTAGATAATAAAACTACCACAAGCCAAGCCAGAAGCATATCACATATTAAGAAAAGCCATGCCATATGCTTTGGTAGGTGATGTTCTATACAGAAGGTCATTTGATTAGATGTGGTTGTGATGTCTGAGCAGAGCAGAGGCACAAGATATCATCAAAGAAGTACACGCCAGATTGTGGGGTGCTCACTAGTTAGTGCCGAAGATGAAAATGAAAATTAAAAGACTTGGAAATTATTGGCCAGCATTTATAGTGGATTGAAGGGATACAACCAGAAAGTGTCAACTGTGTCAAGTGCATGGAGTGGTCTTGCACCAACCTCTGAATGTGACCCAACTATCGCCTCATGGCCATTCGAGTGTTGGGGCACAGATATAGTGGGTTCGAAAGACCCTTCGTTCTCTAAAGGACATATAATCTTTCTCACAGCTACAGATTACTTCTCTAAGCAGGCAGAAGCAATGCCGTTAAGGAAGGTTACAACACATCATGTTTGCTGTTCTTCAAAAGTCAGATTCTCTACCATTTTGGTGTTTCATGGAGGGTAATTCTTATATTGGGTTAACCGTCAAGAGCACCAAAATCAATAATTTTTTCAAGCAGCATTGAATAGATTTGAGATACTCTATGATCTACTACCCAAAAGAGAACGACCTAGCCGAGGCCTTTGATAAGATGCTTATGCGGATTTTGAAGAAGACATTTGATGAAAATAAGAGAGAATTGCACAAGTACTTGATAGAAGCTTTATGGGCCTGCCGGACAACGTTTAAATGCCTACTCAATGAACGTCATATTTGCTCGTATACGTTTTCGAAGACATACTCCCGCTGGAAGTGCAGACATCCTCTCACAGAGTTGCTGTCACCAATCAAATTATAGTTAAAGACAACACCAAGCTCAGACTTGCAGAATTAGAATCCCTCAAAAGAAAATGATTAGAAGTACAACAGAATCTGGAGCTCAACCAAGCGAAGATGATATATGCTTGTGATAAATTGGTCTGACTGAGGACGTTAAATGTTGGCGAACTTGTGCTCATCCTCAGGAGGCCTATCCTTGCACACCATAACATAGGTGAAAAGTTTGAATCGACTTGGGAGGGACCATTTATCATGGAGAAGGTATTTTCAAGAGAATCTTACTAGTTAATGGATTTTCAAGGTGAAAGGCTCATGCTACTGGTTAACGATTGATATTTGAAGAAATACTATACAACCTGATGTTCTATAGCATGGATTTTTGGAAGCGATACTCGTTCCAATGATGGGTATTTGACCAGCATCTGTGACTAGGTCCAAAATTTTATGGAAAGATCAATTTTAATAAAATAAAATTTTAATTTGCACTTTTAGTTTCCCCCTTAATTTTGAATTTCACTAAATTAAGTTAAATAAAATGTTCTGACACAAAAAAATTTAAAAATTTATTGAAAGTTAAAAATGAAATAAAAATTTAAAATTGAATATTAATTGATGAAATTAAATTAGAAAAGACACCTTGATAATAAAATATGATTAAGAAAACAAGAAAAGAAAACCATAAAAATGATAAGCTGGTTCGCCTCAACTTTGTGGTTCCACGCTTTGCACTTTTACAGCACAAGTTCCACTGTCTGCACAAATTTCTTCACATTCCTGACAGAGTTTTGCATTCTTCAGAAAATCCCACAAATTTTTCTGCATCACTGTCAATATTCACAAGTTCAACACCACAATTCTCTATGCTCTTATCACGATGTTATTGGGTCAGTACCTAAACTCTAATTTTGTTCTTTCCGAGGTCAGTACCTAAATTCTGATTCTCATTCTAGGGTTGATACCTAAATTTCAATTCCTCTAAGATTAGTACCTAAATTCCTATTCTCATTCTAGGGTTGATACCTAAATTTTAAATCCCATCTTAGGGTCAGTATCTAATTTATGATTCCCTTCTTTATGAGGTCCAAACATAAATTTTGATTCTCTTCCCAAGGTTGATACCTAAATTTTAATTCCCATGTCAGGGTAGTAACTAAATTCTTAATCCCTTCTTTTTAAGGTTGGTACAAAAATTCTGACTCTCATTTCGGGGTTGATATCTAAATTTCAATTTCCATTTCAACGTCAGTACGTAAATTCTGATTCCATTATTTTCGAGGTAGGTACCTAAATTTCGATTCTCATTTTGGGGTTGATACATAAATTTTAATTCCCATCTCAGGGTCAGTAACTAAATTATTATTTCCTTCTTTTAAAGGTAGGTACCAAAATTTTGACTCTCATTTCGGGGTTGATACATAAATTTCAATTCCCATTTCAGGGTCAATACCTAAATTATGATTCCCTTCTTTTCAAGGTAAATACCTAAATTTCAATTCTCATTATGGGGTTAATACCTAAAATTAAATTCCCATCTCGGGGTGAGTACCTAAATTATGATTCCCTTCTTTCTGAGGTCGGTACCTAAATTTTGATTCTCATTCTAGGGTTGATACCTAAATTTCAATTACCATTTCAGGGTCAGTACCTAAATTATGATTCCCTTCTTTTTAAGGTCGGTATCTAAATTCTAATTCTCATTCCGGAGTTGATACCTAACTTTCAATTCTCATCTTCATGTCAGTACTTAAATTTCGATTCCCTTCTTTCCAAGGATGGTACCTAAAATCTGATTCTCCTTTGAACTCACTTTTGGTTGAGGTTTACTTTTTCCTCTTTAGTATCCTAGAGTCTAACCATAGGACTTTCTTGTTGACAATTCATATAAAACTAGAACAGGAACTCTCACCATTAGAAATTCTACCATCTTCTTTGCTCAACTTGAAGTTCCACATATTGGTCACAACCTCTAGCACTTAGTAGGTGGGGTCACTCTAAGGGAACTCTAGGAGAGTCCTCTTAGGACTGCTTAACTTTACGGTTGACACTGGGTGCTGGTCCTGAGCTAGTTTACTCACTTGCACTCACTCTCACCCACAATCACTCACAAGCCAAAACCTAAAACTTGTTAACTTTCGTCCCTTGATCTTTTGGGAGACTCATGTAGATGGTCCTCTAAACCCACTAGCCCTAGGTTGGGGTTTAGCTAATACTACTTTTTAGAGGACCAAAATGGGGGTTCTATTGGTCCATAGCTCATATAGGGTGGTTAGCACCCCATTTCTACCAAAAATATCCAACTTGGCCTTTTGACCCCCAAACCTACCCAAATTACCTAAACACCTCCAAATCCATAAATTTGGCCAAAATTCTCAAATTTTTCCAAAATATCCAAAATTTTTCATAAATCATTTCAAACCTTTTGAAAATACCCAAATCATAAAAAATTGCCATATTACCAAAATGCCCCTCCTTAGCCCAAAATTCCAAAAATTCCAAAAATTCCAAAAAATAAAAAAAAA
>NEWO01000592.1:377102-398254 GCA_003013225.1 Phalaenopsis aphrodite | reverse complement strand
CTCAGGATTTTCCACCAGGCAGCGAGAGAGTAGCACGAACCTGCTTCTTTCTCTAGATCTGTTGGATATCTTGAAGATCTACTAAACTTAACATGTTTTTCTTGACAAAATTGTCCTTAATTAAACTCCTAAGGACCCACCAAGATATGAAATAGGGCTAGGAAAACTACCAAAATTTTACTTCCATGTTTCATATAAACTACCTTAACATGCCTTTTGAGTTTCAGGTGGTGGAACGAGAAGACTCGCCAGGTACGTTTTTACAGTTTTCAGCGCTCTCTTTCTTGTACTTTCATACTGTGTTTTTCATACTATGCTTTAATACCTGCAAACTTGCATGCTAAACAATAATGCCACCCTACGTGAAAACTAAAACTATCAGGATAGCCATTAAATCCAAAACCAAAATTAAAATCAACCAAGTTAAAATTCACCCCCAAAATATTCAAAATATAAAACAACTCAAAATTTAATTACAAACATCACACAAAACTACAATTTTAACTAAATTAAGACGTTGAAACGAGGTAATCAACTTTAACAAGTGATCGGGAATCTCTCGGAGGAGGTAACCTACGGTTGCTAACGAGGCTTCCCACTATCTAAATGAAATTATGGAACTCATTAAGTTGAGTTTAGTAAGTTCATTTGGACTAAGTGAATCCAATAAAAAATAGTGGTGTCGGAATGAGGGAACCGTAGGATCCTAAATGGTGTTGCTCTAATCAACTTTAACATGCCCCCATAAAATTTAAAGAACTTCAACCATAGGGCCATCTGATTTGACATTATAACTTGACACACTAGAAAACTCAAACTTGTCACGGTAAGGAGCTTGAAGCTAGCATGGTGGGCAGCATAGCCATCTTCAACAGCAAAAACTGTCTTCCTCAGCTAAACCAATCTTCCTTCTTTAGACTTAAATAATAAAGCCATATAACTTCGAGGTTGCTTGCTTATGCAACGTAAATCCTCACCTTATCTTTAGGCTTTTGTTTAGCCCTGCTAAAAAATATAATCCCTAACTCATTTTAGGATTCTGAGATTGTCGTTTGTCACGACCTAAACCCTCACATCTTCTAGGCTATTTGAGAGATAGTTTCAAAGGAATGTAAGCCCTAACCAATAAAATTGACAGGATGAAACACCTAAATATTTCTCCTCAAAATTGAAGCCCAACATTAGGATAGCTTGTGAAGTCACTGAGGTTCTCCTTCGGCTCCATGACATCCCTTAGTTTTTCCTCCTATGGATTCTACAATAAAACATTCCAAATTTGAACCTATCCGCTTTCACACCTCTTTTTCTGATCTCATTGAAGAGTCCCATCCTTTGAAATTCCTTGAAGATAATATTTCTTGATTTTTATCAAGAGTATTTTTAAGTGATATCGGTCATTTAAGATGTAATTAACTATAGGGGATTGCCCTTATATAAAGCATGTCTGATCCCAACATAATATAAACCCTATTTAATTCTTTATATTAAATAAGGGAATTTTTCGACAAACATAAAGGTTTTGCGGCCAAACGGATGCCATATATTCTTTAGTTTATTTGATCGAGCCTCATCCTCAAGTCTTATGTTTATCCTTCAGGATAGATACAGGGTTTGAGGTACAACGCTCTTTCATTTAAACTATGGAAAATATGGGGTTAGTTTGATTTTAATATTTTTCTAAAACTAAATATATAGGTAAATTTAAATGTACTTCCGAAGCGGGCAACTAGATTTCGATTCCGGCGACCGACAGCTTCTTACGGGCAACTCCCCAACCAAAAATAGTGCCGACACACACTTTAGTTTAAAAGAAGAAATCATTGTCAAACCAATAACAAGTTTCGATTAAAACCAAAAGTAGTCTAAAACAAAAAGATAAAAACTTATCTTAAGTATTCCACCAAACTCTTGAAGTTCCTTAGAATCTCTTCTTTTTAACAATCACTCAAAACTAATAAACAAAAAGGATAAAGTAATTAAAAGGTGATTCCTGAAAATCTCTCCGAACTAACTACCCAGAGAAGAACTTTCAAAACTTGCCAATATTTTCAGGACTCTTTCCTAAGTCCTCTATTCTTTCTTTTAAAGTTTTCCTAGAGGTACCTTGGGATCTCCTTAAAATGTGACTTGATTCGATATATTTTCCCAAGAGACGCATCCTTTAATGATAATTTTCGTTCATGGTGGTTACAACCACCTCTTAAGCCAATGGGAGCCTCAAAAACCTCTTCAAAATTTGTGAAAACCAATTTTACTTCTCTATCAACTGCCACTGGTGCTTAAGCGCGGGGTCTCGGCGCTTAGGCGTGGCCTTCTCTGTTTAACCGGCGCTTATGCGCCAAAAATCTTTTGCTCGATTTTTCACCTGTTTGCTCCAAATTTGATCATTTTTCACTCTTTTAAGCATTTTTTTTCCATTTTTACTTGTATCTACAATATCTCAAAAATATGTCTAAAAATGTGTCTAAAAACATTATATATTTTTTGTGTATCACTCCTCCTTTTTCCATTTATTGCTTTGTGAGGTGGTAAAAGGTCATATGGCTCACTTATGGCTCGAGGATGGCTTCATGGCTTGTGCTTTGCTTGGTTAATTTGCAAGAAATAGGATTTTTAGATTATATGGGGTATTTTGTGAAGATTTTCATAAGGCTTAATATGGAATTATTTGATTATGAATTTAAAACTTAGGGAATGATTTTAATGAAATGGATGATGAGGGTAAAAAATTTCATGAGGGCTTCGAATTGAACTTTGGGCTTTTAGAATTAAATGTGGTGGGCTTGAGTTTGGGTTGGATTTGGATTAATATTTTAGTCAATTAAATATTTAATTTTGTGTAGGGTGATGTCATGAAGGTTTTAGAAAGGATTTCAGGTGATTTTGAATTGAATTGGAAGTCAATTTGGTGAAATTTGGACATCAGGTCAACTTGAGAATATGAACAATTTATGGCAAAATTAGGGCTTTCTTGATTCGGGTGGAATTGAGCTTGCAATTGGGTCAAATTGAGTCCATGTAAGTGGTTAAAATTTGTTTTCGGGACATTTGGGATGATTTTAGATTTTTTAGGAAATTTTAGGGTCATGAGGGGCATTTTGGTAATTTTGGCCAAATTTGAGGTATCTTGGGAATTTTGGAATTTAGGTGAATTTAGGTCAATTTGGGTAGTGTGTAATGATTTGAGATGATTTTGAAAATAAATTGGTTAATTTAAGGGATTTTGGGGATTTTGGGCAAAAATTAGGGTTGTAGGGGCATTTTGGTAATTTGGTGGAAGTTTGGGCTAAAGTGGTCAAGTAAGCGATGAAGCCATGTCAAAATGATAGGAACCATATGAGGACTCATTTTGGATGTTCAATATGCTTGTTCTAACCCTCTTAGCCATTGGCTAAGGGTTTGGGCCCACTCATATGAGTTTTCCAAAAGAAGTCAGAAGACTAAACCAATGAGTCTTAGGGTTTGGGTTGTCTGAGAAAGTGTAGTGTGTGTAAGCTAGCCTAACTAAGGCTAGAACACCCAGAGGTTAACCTTAAGGCCTGACCATCCTATGGTGAACTCTTCTTAAGCTCCTCCATATTGACCTCACCTACTAAGTGCTAGAGGTTATGACCAATATGTGGAACTTTAAGTTGAGCAAAGAAGAATTTACAATTTCTAATGGTGAGGGTTCCTTTTCTAGTCCACTAAGAATAGTCAACGAGAAAGTCCTATGGCTAGACCCTAGGCTACTAAAGAAGAAAGACTAGATCTCAACCAAAAGTGAGGACAACAGTGTTGTAACAGGATGTGTGGCAAAGTGGAAATGATTTTAAATTGTCTTTAACCATTTAATGTGATGATTTTCCTTTTGCATTTCATTTACTTATCATTCTGGCCAAATGAAATTTTAACATCTTTTATGAACCCATAATGATTCGGGAGAGCTATGACATGAACAACTTGAAATATCACGTTGAACTATAGCGTATGAAGCAAAAGTAGATTATAGGGAGATATAAATAGATAGCGAAATGGTCATTGATGGGTTCACAATGGGGCTTACAAAATTAAGGCCAATTTAACTAAACATCTTTTTGCACTTTGGAGAGGGTAAAGACGATAATTGCTCTTATTTGTCACTAGCAATATTTAACTATGTATTTTCTCATTTTATACACTCAAATACTATCATTGCGAAGGAAATGTAGCTTTAGTACTTGTTTAAAGATCAACCTGAAAATTACCTATTTTTAATATACATTTAATGTTCATTTTATGCCCATTTTTTATGATATTGTACTTTAGAGGAAGGTATTTTTCACTTTTTTGTTCGTGGTGCAAGACAATAATTTACGAAGAAAATGGAGCAAAATAGTGCAATTTGGAGTCAAAACGAGCAAGGAAGAAAATTTTGACCTAGCACATTTTGATATAACTTTATATGCTTAATCTCCCTTGCATTTATCACCTGCTTTACTACACTTTAAAGAAAGGTTATTTTCATGCTTATTTTGTTGGTATAAAAATTTGGAACAAAATGGAGTTGAAACAGAATGAAACTGAGTTGAAATGGAATGAAAAGGGGAAAACAGTGGAGCTGCCTGCATGGTGGTTCCTAGGTGCCCAAAACTAGTGCCTAGATAGTAGCAGCGACGAGAAAATGATGCGTAGGTGCCGAAAATGGCGCATAGGCACCATAAACCACTAGGGGTGGTTTTTGACTGTTATTGGTTGTTCCAGGGTGTCCTGGAAGGTTCTGGATGGCTCGCACACACCATGGAGTAGTTAAAAGAATCTACACACATGGAAAGGTTCTTGGATGAAGAGATGTATCTCTTCGATTGAAAAGGTGTGTCTTTTGGATGAAGAGATGTGTATCTTGGTGAAAGGAGGGGTTTTTGTGTCTCTTTAAATAGAGGGTTGGTGTTTCTCATAAAAAGTAATTAGGGGTGTTTTAAGGGGATTTTTAGAAGGATTTTAGACAGAGTCAAGTGTGAGTTTATTGAGATGTAGATTTATACATTTTTTGGAGAGATTGGTGAGGGTTGGTTAGAGATATGAGTAAGGAAGTATGAGCGGCACATGGATCGGTAGGAGACTTTTTTAGAGAGATTTTTCATCTTTCTTTCAAAAGAAAAAAAGCTAAGTATTGTGTTCTTCATTATATTGCAATTGTTGTAAACACTTTCTAGTGAATTTTCTTTGATTTAAATGAAGTTTTATGTTGTATATTATCCATGCTTCCTAAGTTGTTTTATTTACTCTTTTATTATAATAAGATGTATTGGCATGTGCAGGAAAATTTATTTTATGATAGAATTGTTTTTATTTTCATGTGATGAGTAATATCTCCTTCGCTTCATTGACATAACTTAAGTGGCAAATGGTTATCTTAAAATCTATTGTAAGTGAAACTAAGACTCCAAAGAGCTGTGATCTTGCAACTAGAGTCTACTCACATTGTCCGGTTGGCTATTGCGATATAGTTTGGGCGGCAATGCAACTTTTAAGGAAATATAGTTCATGATCTGTTTCTATTAGGAGCTTCTTGGTTACAGATAGTTGCATAAAACTAATAGAATACTAAGTGTACCTATACATCCAAAAGAGGGTAGGTAGACATATGTTCTTTGTTGGAACATGGCTTATTATATAATTCTATCAATTTTTTTACTGCTTAATCCATTATTTTCATTTAGTTTTCCTTTCCTACTATTTGGATAATAGATTTGGAATGCATGTTAGAAAAGTTTTTATTATTAATGGGATGGTATTCACTTGAACTTCATTTACATTGCAATTTTAGCCTGTTGTAAGGTTAAAATCCGTTGTAATTGCATTAAGAACTAGGAGGGCGGTGTAACTCTCAACTGAGTAGAGCAACATTTAACTTTGAAAGATCTATGGTGATTGCACAAGAGGGAGTGCAAGTAAATATAGAGAAAAGATTTGGTGGGCATAGAATTGATGTTTCTTATAACTCCTTTACTATGAGTTGATGGGCATCGAATTGATGGGCATAAAATTGATGGGCATAAAATTCGTGGGCATAGAATTGATGTTTCATATGCCCATAAATTCTAAGTAAATATGAATCTTATATAGAGAGAAAAGATTTGATGGGCATAGAATTGATTTAGGCATAGTGCTTCATGAATCCACCTTAGTGTTGGAGCATTTACCACTTTTAACTTTTAACTTTGATGCCAACTAGTAAAGTGAGTAAAGGATTCATGAAGCACTATGCCTAAATCAATTGATCAACTCATCTAGATGCAAAGATTTGCGGTTGTACTATCCAAATTGACATCAGTGAGACTAGTGGTGAAAGATTGTGGGCCACGATCAAATAGTGTCAGGTACAAGAATTACGCTTCCAATAAGACACGAGGAAGCTCAATTGGGTCTCTACCTCATCCCTAGTGTGGACCTTCCACTAAAAAGTGCCTTTAGTCATGTAGGAAGTAATATCTTGATGTCAAGAGAAAGAGAATGCTCAAAATAAAAAGGAGCAAGTTAGAGAGGCTAAGTAGGCTATTGATCGCGGATGGATCAAATAGAAAAAAAAATTTCCCCTCATCAAGGCTCATTCTTCCACACATTATTTTGTATTGATGTACAATTTACGGACTAGTGGGAAAACAATGGGGGAAATAAGGTAACAAAGACTCCTCCACCCACGTCTCTATCTTGGCAGCAACACTTTCATTGAGAATTTGGAATACCTACTCTAGAATCAGCTTTTTCTGGACCATAAAGTTTTTGTATTGTTGTGAGGTAGCATAAATCACTAATATAGTTTGATCAAAGCTAGATCCCATTTTTTCCTTTTATTTTAGGTGCCATGAATCACAAGGTAGGCTGACATGACAAAGTTATAATGCTGAAAAATCAAAATGTACTGGATGAAGAATATGGTAAAGAAGCTAGAAGGAAAGTACTTTTTAGCAAGAAAAGTGGTGGTGGCCGAAAATGTGCTAGATAGAAAGAAAAGTTGGAAATAAACATATTAAAAGGGAGAAGCTTATGGAATCCAAATAGATATATCTGATATACCCAAATTGTGCTTGATATAGTGAGTACAATGTTTTTCTTGCAACAAAAGATGGTTAGGGTTTACTGTAAGGGAGCTTGAATAGAGGTGAAGGTATATATGAAGTGTTAAGGCTCGATTTAGTTGCTTAAATGCTTGGAAGCATGGTCAAGCCCGGTTGCTATGTCGTCAATCCAACTTAAAACTTATTTCTTTACATAATTGACCATATACGATATGGTCATGTCCAAATTGCGTGTGGTACTATCAGTAGTGGCCATAGTCACGCCGACCATTATGCATCAACACACAAAATTGTTTTTTTCATTTCCTCCTCCTTTGTGTGGACTAACTACTTTGTAGAGGGATGGAAGACTGAAAAATGATAAAAAAAACATGACAAAACAAACATCCAACACATACACTAACTCAAAAGTTGAAGAAAATTAAGAAAATCACACACAATAAAGCAATTATAAGATAACAATTCAGTTGCCTCCCAATATAGCTCTTGGTTTAATGTACTCAACTGGGCGTGGTTTCAGTAATCAATCCTCTACAAGGTCTCCAAAATGAAATTGTCAATTCAGTAATCCCTAGTCTCTTATCTCAACTGTAAATTATCTTAGAAACTTAACTAACTTAACAAATAATTATACTCTATCAAGCCCTTCAAAAACATATCAATCCCAACTTATCCCCCAGTTAAGATTTTGCTTTCATCTCCAATCAAATAATCAACGATACTTATAAGGGAAAGATTAAGGTTTTCTTCTAATAGGTCTTAGCCTAATGTCTGGGCTACTCCTAAGTGAAGAGCAACATCATTTCTAGTCAAATTTCTCAATAATTTCACAATTATGTTTTATTCAACAAATTGACTTCTCACCACTTGTGCCAATGTCTCCATTCTCTAGTTATGATTAACCCTAGAGGCTTGGATAAATTCAAGTCTTCTCTCTTTATCGCATCTCCTTTCCCTCATCTGAAGTGACTTAAAATTTTGAGGTCTTGGCACCAAATTCAGTTGGGTTCAACACCCATGTCACTGTCATGGGGTTAGGGACTGGATGAGTGATAGATGTTTACCTATGAAAGTTGACACATGACCCAAGACCAGCTATGAGACTTCTTCTTATAAAAGTCTCCAGTTTGGTTCATGCAGCAATCCTCTAATTTATGTTGATTTAGTGGATAAACTAAAACTTCCAATATTTTATCTTACTCTCTAGATTGATCAGATGAATTTTTTGAGTTAGCACAAATATTATGTAGTCATCAATATCCACTCTAAAGAAAACCTTTACATTAACATCTCTCAGGATTAAGGGATCTCCTTTCACTGTAGTTGCAGCAAAGATCATCACATACATGAATGAAATAGGCTTTATGTACATGAGGATGACTCTGTGATAATTGAGAATAGACCCAAGCACATCGTTAAATGGCAATCTATGCCAAAACCAAAATTGGTCTCGAAAGAAAATCCGACCATCACAAAATTCATCTATTTCCCTCGCTTCTGACTTTATTGCCTCTGTTAATGTATTTATGTTGTATACACGTGTCTTGATGAATCTCTATATTAAACAATGTTAGAGAAGACCTCTCACTCATAGGCATTGAAGTGAATAATTGTAGAAAATATTTAGAAGCCTTGAGAATCACTTGAAGTAAGGCAACCATTTTTTGTCTTTGACCCTTAAACATAGTGCAATAAAGAAGTTTGAATCACCATTAATCCATCCTCAATCTCCAAAAAGTCACATCAAATCAGTGTGAAATTCAATAACAAAAAATGTCATTATTTTTTTACTACGCAAAAAATAAAGTTTTTTATTTAAAGAAGGAAATATTTTACACTATTGTCTTCGGCCGCCTCGGCCAACTTAAGACCTCGACTCACAAGATTTTGATACGAGGCTCTCCTGAAAAGTTTAAACTTTTCAATGCTATCTTCCTTTGCATGAACACAAGAAAACTAACTAGCTATCCAGACCTCTTTCATCTTTGTTCAGAGAATCATCATATTCGATTGGAGAGCTATAAACTTGACCATATATTTCTAGTGAAGAGATATTAGTTCTTCCTTCAGGTCCATTATGACAAGCTCCCTCTGTAGGCTAACATGAGTCAATTTTATGCTCTTTTATGCAATTTTATTCTTGCATTTTACATAATATTTTCCCTAATTTATCATAGAGTTATAATTGTGAATGATTTTTTTTTTATGTTGCACAGGTTATAGGAGATCATACATAAATTTTAAAGTAAGTAAAACCAAGGAAAAAGTAGCAAAACGTGGCATGACCACTGCTTGAAAGGGAGTAACCACCAAACCTTGTCAACCCTAGTGGAGTGACCACACCCAAATTGTGTGTGACCATGCTATCTCTTCAAAGGGCCGGCATGACCATGCTAGAATTAGGCCTACCCATGTTGCTTGTTCCTGGTGCTTAATGTGACTACACCAAAATGTGGTGTGACCACACCGACATATCGGGAAATATTTTTTGAAAAATTGTTTGTGCTAAATTTTAGATATGAACTATGAAGGAACATTTTGGGGCCTCTTGGAGAGGGGGTGGAGATTTGGAGATGGCTAAAGCACCATATTTGAGGGTTGGAGAGCTTCTTCCTTATGATTCTCTATCTCATCTGAGGATGAGGTCCTAAAGGCTATTCTATTTCTTTCACTTTGTATTTTGTTATATATTTTTTAGAAGAAATTGTATGGGAGGAGAAATTAATTCTTTGAGAGAAGGAACATATAATTTTGTTTGTTTTATCATTCAAATTCTACTTACAATAATGATTTCAATGTGTTATTCCTTTCATGTGCAAATAAATTCTTCTTCTCACCTTTGTGATTTATGGATTGTGGTTTTCATAATTTTCTATGATTATTTCTTTCCTTGTATTATTTTCTTTAGGAATTAGGGCTTAGGTTGTTGTGTTAACAATAGAGTTTCATTTACTCATGATCTAACCAATTTGGATGTTAACATATTTAATGATTTGTGACTCCTACCCATTGTGCAATGGAATGAATTGTTAACCACAAAATTTAGGTAAGAATATAAATATTCTATTTGGATTTTATATCCTAGAAAGGAGATCAGAACAAATATATGGGATGCCCTAGAGTTTGAGGGAGCCTCAAATTTATGGATTATAGTTTTTTTTTACTAAGGCAAAGGCATAAAGATGATTTTTTATCCCTGTTGATAACTATCAAATATGAAAAAGTATAGGAATATTATGAAACATCATAGTACCTAAACCACAAATGCATAAGGCACAGGTCTCTTAAACAATCGTAAGATTTCTCTATTGCAACTTTTTGTGTTTTATAACCTCACTGTTTTTCTTTTAGTTTTCGAGTAGGATCTTAGGAGTTCGATCTTTATTTGTGATCACTTTGAATTATGTTTAAACATTTAACAAAATAGAGATTCTAAGCCATTTCTTTGTAGGTTTGATACATTATACTCTTTAATTGTATTATTACTTGACATGAATACTTGAGTGATTGACCAACATACTACATGATAAGTTTTTGGCCATCACAGAACAACTTCTCAGTTGAAAGAGTCCATTATTTTGTCCTGATGAAAAGCAAAAAATGTTGGAAGCCCTTACCAACCATTGGACTCCCTCTCAAGATCCTTAGGACCAAACAAGTGTCTGGAGGAACTTCTTACTTGGGCTAGCATAAACAATCATTTGACAACCTCTTAAACTGAAGGATGGTCAGCTCTCATCAATGAGTTGATTATCTACATGGTTTCCTCTGTAAGAATAACAAAATAAAAAAAAATAATAAATCTACACAATGAAAAAAACTAGGTTTTCTCACACCATTGGTCTAATTCATTTTAGCATATCAGTGACTTTCACTAATAGACAATTGAATATTAGCTTGAATAGTCTCATTGATCAAATGAAAGAGAGTTGTACCCCCATGAGGCTTGACCTGGGTCTCTGTGACCACTTGGATTGGTTGTTAAGCCAGCTGATCATAAATTTGTGTTGGGGCAAGGAGCATCACATTTGTAGTGTGCAAGTCAACCCTACTTTATATCTCATTATGACACTACATAGACTCGATCAACTCAAAAACTTCCTCCAGTCCCTCCTACCTTTATTTCTTATGATCCATCTGTTTTAACGATTTATCTCCCACCACTAAACTCCCTCCTTTCAATCTTTTTATGCTGACTTCTCAGCCTTCCACTTACGACCTCTTTGTTATGAATTGTTAGCCATCATCTCCTATTTTCTTCCTTAACACATGTAGGCTACTCTTAAGGTTCTTTTTTATTCTTACATCATTGGGAGTGCATGTATTTTAGTCTAAATTTTGAAGGTTTTCAACATGGCAGCCTCATTTATAGATTACTTTTTTATTCGACAAAGTGCTTTCTTGTTAACAACCAACTGTTGGATAGGAAATTAAAAAAGAATGACGAAAAATTGCTGATCACACTATATTTATAAGGATTGTAGGCATAAAACAAATTTCAATTATTAAAAGTACTTATTATACAATAAATAGTTAGATTTTTGTATTTAATTCTCTTATTTTTGTACAACTGTCACCTTCAATAAGTAAGAGAATTAGAGAACTAAATATGCTCAACAGAATTTTGATCACATGTCTCACAAAAAAAATTAGATGATGCCATAATAATAAAAAGAATTTTTCTTACCCTCAACATTGGTTTGAGTTACTGGGTTTCAAAAAGAGTCATCTAAAGTTAAAGAATTAAGTATCAATGGTTTACCCAAGAATGGTGTTGCTATAATAAGAGGCAACATCAAATACTATTATCAACTCTCAAAAACATATTGACATTTATCATCCCAAGTAAGATTGACATTTTTCTTAATCACCACATTATAATGCTGACACCTACCTAACAAGTCAAATATAAAATGTCTTAAATATGTAAACTTACCTTGGAAGGACTTAAATTGTGTTAAATATTTAGGGGGTGACATTTATAAGATGGCTTTTTCTTCTGAGAATCAATTTCAATTCCATGGTTTCAACAACAATTCCTAAAAAATTCCTAGAAGTGACGCCAAAAATGCACTTTAAATGATTCATTTTAAGATTAATTTTTATAAGTATTTGAAGATAATCTCAAATCATATAAGTCATTATCCTTTTAACTTCTATGATGACTAAGTCATCCACATAACACTCAACTTGGTTGTGCTTGAGTTCATCGAAGATTCTCATCATCACTTACTGGTAAATCACACCACTATTTTAAAGTCCAAGGGGCATCACTATGTATCATTAAATCCTTACTGATGTTCTAAAGGTTGTCAATTTCCCACCTTTTGGCACCATTTTAATTTGGTTATATATTCACGATCTATCCATCGAAGAGGAAATTACGTGAGATGATTTAATATCCACCATTAGTTTCAGAATCAACAACATAAATTCACATTGTGGGTATACTTTATTTAGATCCCTAATGTTGACACAAACTAGGATTTGATCATTTTTTTTTGTAATGGGTACCACACTGGCAAACTAAGTCAGGTACATTTCTTTACAGATGAAGCCTACATCTATTAACTTCTTCACTTTAGCTATCTCTTATTGTTTAATCACTACAAAAATTATTCTTGGAACTTGTTTGATTAGACTTTCATTTTGATCTAATCTTTATTTATTTATGATAACTTCAAGATCTATTTTAGACATCTCATCATAATTTTAAGTAATGTAATCCTTATACTCTATATGTAACTTGGTTATAATTGTGGATTTTTATATTTTGAGTAGAGAACTGATAAAAATTTTTCTTGACTCCTTTTCTTCTTGAACTGATAATTGTGAATTTATCTTTGTTGTCAAATTAATTTCTTTCAAAAAATCTATCATTTTTTATTTCTTCTTGAAGTTCTTTAGGAGCATCATAAATTGAAAAATCGTAGAAACTTTCCAACACTTTTGTACAATCTTTATTTAAACCATTGGTAACAAATGTATAAAAATCTATATCGTAGATTAGCAAAACTACTCAGAATCCTAAACCTTCCCTCAAATTTAAAGAATGATTCTTATAATTTTATAGTTCTTCAAAAATGTGTGATTAATATTTTGACCATCTCTTATGCAAAATACCACTTTGAAAAAGTTTTTGAACACACAAAGAATACCATTCAATAACAAATTTCATTAAATCAGAAGAAGTGTCTTCTTCTAATTTCACATTAGTTCTAGAAACCAACACCATTAGTTTAGAAGAGATGTCTTCTTCTAAGTTGACATTGTTCTAGAACTAGAAAATGAACCACAATGAAACTTGATCAACTTTATGCCAACATCATGTACTTCCTTGACCACCAAAATCTTAAATTATTTGAAATAAATGAGGATAGGGTCCTGACTTGCACATAGTAATTAATTTTATCACACATCAACTTGTTTTCATCTTTGTCATAATCTTCTAAGGAATCACAAACTGAGGCTTCTTCTGATTTATCATCATAGAGCTTTTCTTATGCTTTTCTTCTTTCAAACTTTTTTCAATGTCAATGGTGATAATTGAAATTTTCTTTATTTTGAAAGTTTTACTGTCTCTTTCTCTTCCTCATCTATGGGCTTGATCTCAGGTTCAAGTCCTGTAAGTTTTCCACATCTTCTCATTGGAAAGGAGTTGTGGGAAATTATCAAACTGCAACTGAACAGTCTTTATCTTTTCTTATTTCTTCTATTAATTTTTTGGTATTTTCTTCTTTATTTGGAACCACATCTTTGGAGAAGAGCATCTTTCTAGGAGGTACAATAGGTAACATCTTTGTGAATCACTACTTCATGAATTGTAAAATGTTGTAAATCTCCCTTCATGTAATACTCTTTTCCTTTGTAGAAATATTTGATAACTTTATGCTGAGATAATGGAACCAACCTATGTTTATTTATCATTAGTTGACTTAAAAGGGCATTAAACAATGTTTCATAATCGATGATATGAAATTTTATTATCATTACTAAATTACCGATCATTAACAATAATGTGAAAGGCCTATGTGTACTTCCTCTTTTCTAATTGAAGCTTTATAGCATCATCTTATTGTTGATTACTCTAAAATCATCAATATCCAAGTAAGCAACTTCCTTCAGTTAATCATGTTGATTAAGGCACTGTGATCCATGAGTAGTCTCAAGAGCATGAAATTGTCGATGTTTACTAAAATATATTGTGGATGGTTGCGCTCAAAAATACCCAATAAAAAATTTTTATCTATAAATTTTACCTTCAACCATTCATTCAATGAAAAAATATCATTCAAGGAAGTACCAGCTACCTAATATAAATAAATCTTAGGATATAGTTACACTTATACCAATGACTCTCTCATTTCCGTTGATAGGATCAGGGCAATATAAATGATCACTACGGTTGTCAACATGGGAAAAATATATCTAATTTAATTTGATTTATTATATATATATATATATATATAGATATATATATAATTTTTAAAAATGGTACTTTAAATTTTGAAAATACAAGACCAAACTGATCTCATACATGCAATATTTTAAATAAACAAGTGCAAAACTGAAAGTCACATACCTATCCCGATGAATAGACATATTACTTGATAGTAAGACTCAATTAAATAAACTAAAGTATTTATGACATCAGTTTTAGTCTGCAAAACCTCTATGTTGACTAACAAATTACTCTATTTAACATAAAAGATAAGACAGGGTTTATATTAAGTAGAGTTGCAAAGTTTCTTATAAGGGCAAGCCCTTATATTTAATTACATCTTAGACAATCAAAATCGCCTAAGAAAACTCTCGATTTAGATTAGAAGGTATTGTCTTCAGGAATTTCAATTTATAGGGTTTTCAAGGTCAGGCAAAGAAATATCAAATGGGAAAGATAAAAAAGAAACAATTATTTTCAGAATCAAAGGTTTGAAAATGAGGGTATGCCACAGATCCTAAGGCAAGCCTCGGATACTTCCCAAGCTATCCTATGATTTGGCTTCAATTTTGAGGAGATATTATTATATGTTTCATCCAACCAGTTATTATTATTTAGGGCTTACACTTGCATGACACGGTCATACGTATAGTCAGGAAGGTAAAAGGGTTTATGTCGTAACGAACAACGACCTCGAAACTTAAGGTGATTTAGGGCTTAAATTACACAATAGATCTGTGCAAAGGCCTAAAGATAAATTGACAATTTATGTCGTATTAGAAAAGCTACCTTGAAACACTATAAGATGTTATTTAATTCTAAGAAAAGATGTGTTGTTGTAGATCTATTTTCTCTCTCCAAGTTGTTCTTTTGTACATTCTTTTCATGATGCCCACAGAGTTAGCTCCAAGCTCCTTGTCAAAGAGATAGGTCCAGGTAAGAACTTATAGTTTTGCAGTTTAAGTGACAAGTTTTGTTTTTGTTTTTGTTCTTCAAGTGTCTTAAGAGGGATTTTAATTTAATTAGAGCTACACCGATTACGATCCTACAGTTTTCTCATTCTGTAACCATTATTTTCTCTTGAATTTACTTAGTTAAAGTGAGTTGTTAAGCTTATTTAAACAGGAGAACTTACGTTAGCAACCATAGGTTACCTAGACCGAGAAATTCTCATAAACCCAAAAGGAGTACTATGTTCATTCATTATTTCGAAAGTGTAGATTTAATTTTAAAAATGTGTTTTTCTCTTTTTTAGTTTTGGTTGAGTTTTGCATATAAAGTAAATAAATTCAGGTGGTAAATGTTGTAGAGTAAATAAATAAAATCGCAATGCATAAAATTTAAATGTGTAAACTAGGCATCTGCTACCACTGCATGGTTACCATCATAACGCATAATATTAGTAGCAAATTTAAATAAATAATAAAAAAGTATACAAGAACATCTGGTACAGAAAAGTCAGAAAATGAGTCGTACCAAAACACAAGTAAAACAAAAAAATGTAGACACATATGGAAGATCATTACTAATTGTAAGACATTGGTAAAGTTGGAGGGTCAGAGTTGGACTGTGTGCTTCCCAACCTTGAGTAACATCTACCAACCCGATAATCTATGGAGGACAGTCCTAACCTCGATCCAAGTGTTTAACTATGGACCAATATAATTTTCGTTCTTAATTTAATTTTCATGCATGTAAAGTTTACTTTAACAGGTAAAAGAAATTTAATTTTTGTAAATACTTTATAAAGTAGTGTAGTCCATAGGTTAATTACTTTGATTGATTTGGGACTACAGGAAACCTAAGAGTATCGAGGGAAATAATCTCATCAAAAGTCATTGAATAGTTCCATCAGTCCTTATGTTGTCCCCTTATTCAGGGTCCTTTAGGTAGGAGATGTATTCTAAATCCCGCTTTGTATCCCCCGTTTTAGCGTACATTAGCATTATCATCATCACTCTAGCCGCTCAGAATTACATAAGTCTGATGATCCATATGTGGCAAAAGCAAAATATTCCCAGTTTCCTACAAAGATTTAAATACCTAAGAGAAGACTTAAATCCTTGAGCATTGGGTCTATTAATGCATGATAAGTAGTGTGGGGCATTTTTATTGATTGAGGTTAATTATTGGGTCTCGAGGCATAACTTGGTTGCTCCATAAAAGTTTTAATGGATGATTTTCTTGAATAAAGAATGATAAGCTAAATTTTCCATCAAAATATCCAAATAACCATAAAAGTGTTTGGGGCATAGCCCTAAACATTTTTTAAAACCCCCTGAATCGTTTTGAGTTCCTTTGAACTTATTATGTTGTTTAATTAATCATCTAAAGACAATTTTAGGTTTGGTGGTAATTAATTTTTTTTTTGTGCTCAATGAACCTCCATGTTTTAATTATCCCATGAGCGTGGTACTTATACATTTACATGATGCTTTTTTTAAGAGTTATGTAAATGGATGGCCTTATAGGCATACTCAAGTCATTAAGGATCTTGGACTCAAAATTGAAGTAAAGCTTATAGTGCTTTAAAGGAATTAGACAAATTTAATTCAAACCTTGCTCACTACAAAGCCATTAAGTCAAGTTTTCAGGGTAGATTTGCAATAATGTAAAATATTAAATTAAGTGGATTTAATTCTCATTGAACGATTGCATTAATCACCAATTACAAAGATTCAAATTAGTAAGTCCTTGTCTTCCTAGCTCCAGCCCACAGCCATAGAATCATTTAATTAAATTAACCTTGTCACAAAATTTAGGAAAATCACAATTTTACCCTTATTGTAAAAAAGTTGTAAGTTGGTTTTGACTCCCTAGCCATTATGTTTTAAACATCTAAAAGAGTTCATTATGATCAATTTTACCCATTTCCCTTTGACTTAACCTAAAATTTAATTATGGCATGAAAATATCATAATTACCAATTTGCCCTAAAGGCTTTCCACATCATAAATCTTTAAATTCAGCTCAAATGACCTTTAAATTTTATTAATACCCCACTCATGGCTTAATTAAAATATGAGAGGTGAATATATAATTTTCAAATTTTTATTTAATTTTTAATAATTATTTTTACTCAAAAATTGGGATTTTTGATATTAATTCATTTAATTAATCAAAGTAAAGTTTCTATCATTAAAAAATTTATTAGAAGTTCACCTAGGTCAGACGGCCACTTGGACAAAATGTCATGATTTTTTGGGTTTTATTTTAATTTTTATAATTTATATTTACTTTAATGACTAATTAAATAAAAATTATAATATAATTCTAAAAATTACTTTTTATATTTTTCTTTAGTCTCTTTGACTTTAGAGAAATCAAAGAAACAAAATTTTCATTTTTATGATTTTAAGTTAATTTATTTTAATTATTTTAATGTAAAATTAAGGAAATATTTTTTTTCATTTAAATTTACATAGCTTTTTCAAAAAAAATTAGGAAAAATATTTTCAATGTTCCCAAGTGATCAGGGAATAATTTGTGACATTTTGGTATGTTTTTTGTATTTTTGTGATTTTTAGTTAGTTTTAATTATTTTTAAATTAGAAAAAGCTCAAAATTGAACTATTTAGTTTAACACAAATTTTATTTTTCTTGGGTGCCCCTTATTACAAAGATCACTCCAAACCACTTCTCATAATTTTCTTAACTATATTTTATTTATTATAATTATTTTAGTTCAAAAATTTCATTTACTTCGAAAAATAGAATTTGATATTAAATTCAATTTAATTTGTTTTCAAATTTTTACAATGGCTTAATATGATCATTAACTTGACTGTGAATCAACTTTTGCGATTTATTGAAATATGTTTTATTTTTTTATTTTTTATTGGTTTTAATGACTTAATTACGAAAGATCACACACCTAATTATTGAATTTCATTTTATGTTTTTCTTAGGGTCCTCTGACTATAGTGAACCTATCAAAATAAGTCTCATATTTTTTAATTATATTTTAATTCATATAATTATTATAAACAAAAAGGGTCACTTAACTTTGAAAATGGGGTCTCTTAGGGGTGTACTCTGGGTTTGTAGAAACTAAAAAACTCTGAGAAATATTACTCTGAGAAATATGTGATTAAAAACACTCTTTTAAATGTTCACATGTGAAAGTTTATTTTTCATCGGACGACGGAGGGGTGTACTCTGAGTTTGCAGAAACTTAAAAACACTCTAATAGCATGAAAAATAAACCTCTAAGTTTCAAGTAATTGTGATTAATATTTATTGAATAGAATTAAACTAAGCTCATAATTAATGTTTTGTCTCCTTGTCTGGCTCCTCCGTCGTCCAATGGATACATTTGCAAATGAACAACATCCTTTCATCATCCTCATCTATAATAAAATGTTTTTGTCTCACTCGATACTCAACAAAATTGCTCACAGTTTGTTCCTATAGCTTCATCTATTTAAGACAAACTTATCCATACAGTTAAAAGCATATGAAATACACATTCTCTTCACAAAGAGTGAAACTGGGTCAAGAATTATAGATTTTGAGTTATACCTTTGCCCAAGATGTGAGGCCTCAATTGGGTGATTTCAAAAGCTTACTTGGATTCACACGAATGTGCACGAAGCATCACCTTCCTCTAGTTTGGAGTCTAAGTATGAGTTCAACCAAAAGGTGGTCCGACCTTGGTCTAGTGGGTTAGAGTGCTTGAGAGAGAAGGGTTTTGATTGACAAAGTGTTCTTAAGCTCTAGTGAAGCTTAAGAGCAGCTCAATTTAGGGATTTTGTGAGTTCTGTGAAATGTCCGCAAAGGTTCCTATTTTTTGCCCTAAAATTGAGCATAGACAAGGGGAATGGTTGGCCGAAGGCAATGGGATTGCACTTAGAAAGGCTGTAAGGAGCTCTGGAAATAATTTTTTAGAGTTTCAACAAGGATTTAACACTTCTTCTCCAATGTTCGAAAGTGGGGGCATTTTATAGCCATGGCCAAGGGGTGAGCTCTCGGCTTTGATTAGCTGGTTTCTGGAAGCTGAGGTGGAGGATTGAGCAACGCAAGCATCTAATGAGGAAGTTCCACAAGGGATGGGCTCAATTTTGGGTTCAATGGTGGGGTGACCTTCTCAATTTTGAGCTCTCCGGTGACTAGGGTAGTACCAGAGATGAGGAGTTGACTAACTCGGTCAAGGAGGCCAAAGAAGCTTAATGGTGATGGGTTTGGGGCTTGGGAAGGCTGGTTGTAAGGATCTTTTTGGTTTAGCAACTTTTGGGATGAAATCCCAAATTTGAGGTACCCATTGGTCCATGGCTCTACTTGGGTGACTAGGTGGATCTAAGTTGGGTCTTAAGCTCCAATTTACGGCTGTAGTGACCAACGATGGGCTTGACCAAGTGGCTCAAGGTGAGTTTAGGGTTTGGGTTCAAAAGTTAAGATTTGTCTTGGACTTGGGTTTGGGTTTGGCTAGGATTTTTTTTGGGTAAATTGAATGTTCAATTGGTGTAAAACATTATCATGAGGCATTTGGGTATCAATTGGGTTGAAATTGGGGTGTGATGAAGTTCAATTTGCGAGATTTTGGATTTAGGGTCAAAATATAAGGTTTTGGCTTCGATTGAATTTAGGAATGAGTTTTGGTATAGACTAAATTAAAGTTCAAATTAGTATAGGGGAGTGTTATAAAGAGTTTAGGATTCAAAATTGGGGAAATTGGGTTGGTTATGGGATTAAGTTAGATGAAATTTAGGGGTAGAGTCAAATTGGGGATTTTGACTCAAATTTGAAATTAAGGCTTGGAGGATTGTTCAATTGCATCTAAAATTGCTATTGATTACGATTGGAATGTTGAAATCAAGTTTAGAAATGAATTTGAGCGAGATTGAAATGATTTTTGTGCAAATTGGAGTTAATTTGGGAACTTTTGGCATTCCGTTTAAAACCACCTTAGATGAAGTATGGTATCCTATTCTCATCCTCGAGATTGGTATGAGACCACCTTAAATGGAGTATGGCATTTGATTCTCTACCCAATTTCTCGAGATTGGTATGAGACCACCTTAAATGGAGTATGGCACTTGATTCTCTACCCAATTCCTCGAGATCGGTATGAGACCAACTTAAATGGAGTATGACAACCTATTCTCATCTCTTGAGATCAGTTTAAGACCACCTTAAATGGAGTATTACATCCTATTTTAATCTTATGAGATCAGTTTAAGACCACCTTAAATGGTACATGACATCCGATTCTCTACCCAATTCTCTAAGATTGGTATAAGGCCACCTTAAATGGAGTATGACATCCTTTTCTCATCTCTTGAGATCGGTTTAAGGCCACCTTAGATGAAGAATGACATATGATTCTCTACCAAATTCTCTAAGATAGGTATAAGGCCACCTTAAATGGAGCATGGAATCTTATTCTCATCTCTTGAGATCAGCACGAGATCACCTTAAATGGAGTATGACATCCAACTCTCTACCCAATTCATCGAGATCGATGTGAGCCCTCTCCCCTAAGTGGAAAAAGGCTTCTGATTTTCATTTCAGGATTGATACCCAAATTTCAATTCCCATTTAAAGGTAAATACCTAAGTCTTGCTTCCCATTGTCCAAAACTGTTGAAATTTGAAATCAATGTTAAAGTTTTTTTTTAACATCAAATTGAAATCGAACCTTCGTTGTGACCGTTAGTGTTCCTGATGGTTTTT
>NEWO01000592.1:330611-346337 GCA_003013225.1 Phalaenopsis aphrodite | reverse complement strand
GGGGAATATGTGAATAAAATATGAAAATATGTGAAGGAATCAAAATTTAGTTACTGATTCGGAAATGAGAATTGAATTTTAGTTATCATTTTTGAAAATTGAGTCGGAAGTTAGGGACCAACCTCGAAGAATAGGATGCCATGCTCCATTAAAAGGGGTCTTATACCAATCTCAAAGATGGGGAGTCAATTTGGGTACTGACTTCGAGAGTCATATAAAAACAGTGTAGAGAGTTTATGATGTTGAATTTGCATAAATGTGTCATGTGAAAAGGTTGATTTTGTTGAAGAAGGTTTGTAGAGTCTTGTGGGGTTTTGTGCAGAATATGAAATTCTACGGGGATGTGAAGAGAGTTAATGCAGATAAAGATGATTGTGCTGCGCGCACAAAGAGTAAGAAACCCCGAAACCAAGAGAATCCTCTCAATAGATTCATTTTCTTTTCTTCTTGTATTTATCACATTTAATTTTTCAAAATATGTCTTTAAAATTTTACTTTTAATTGGTTGATTGTTAAAAGAAATTTATTTTGTTGTTTATTCATTTGTGATTATTTTTATTTCAATTTTATTTATTGTTAAAGTTTTGTTTTTCGTTCTTCGTTCATTGAAATTCTGAACCAACTCATGGTTCGTGGCTTCCATCCATCGCACAAAAAGGAAATTGACAAAAAGGCACATTTCTGAGAGAAATTTCCATTAATCTGCTCTAATAAAGATGTCAAAGATCAAACATAAGCAATTAACAAAAAGGCACATAGTTCTTGTTGAAGTACAACCAGAACATCTCATGCCATGAATACATTGTAGGCTTAGTATATCAGATACATATCATGTTGCTATGTATAAAAAAAAAGAAAGTGAACCCTCTGACCATCTGTATCGGGTACGACGAGCTCTTGATCGAGCAGACCTTCTAAGCCATGCTCCAAGATAAGAGTTCCCTTCACATGTACCTAAAGGTACAACCCTCTCATAGCCTGTACGGCAGTAGCTCTTGTAGTTCCGGGTCTGGCTGAAATGTATATGGTATTTTGGTGTCGTCCATCCTACAGATGGTCATGAATATCCTACGGTGTCGTACCCTTGAAATGCAATGTTTGGCGACATCTGCCCCATTTCCTTTCAGAACCAAAACTGAACCAACTGGCAACAGAATCTCTACAGTTCCTTTGAACTCACCAGAGCCGACAATTTCAATCTCTTTCCCAAATAATATATTGCTCTTACTCAGAAATGAGACCGTACAGAAGGGTCTTACAAAATCATGATGATCAATGTGAGGAGTTATGCAGTCTCCCTCGTCATAGATGTTTATGATGAAACAATTCGGGATGCAGGTAGCTGGCTGTATGTTCCATCTTACTATTCTCTAGATCATCCACTTTATTATAGGAGGTAGTGAATCTACCTGGTCATGTCTAAGGATCCCTGACGAATTTCCTTATCTGCAATTTGTAAAATTATAACAACAGCCGCACTGAATAGTGATTCTTCCTTTTCCTCTCATCCATTTCTTTAGCTCAGAGTATGTTCTTTCCATGAGAAGGCATGCTCGGCCTCTATCCCTCAAATTGAAGATGCATTCAATAATGTTTCTTTCGTTACTCTAGGAGAAAACCCTAGTATACAGCTCCAGGCCTTCCAATATGTTGACGATTCTTCTTTGAACTTATTCATAAAATTCAAATTCTCTTTTATTCACTTTGATTATTTTGTAGTACTCCATCATATTAGGAGTCGATAGCAATCGTGGGCGTTCCTCCCTCTGAACATTGGTAGGAACCCAAACTGGTGCTAGCTAATCTGGAACACAAAATTCAACGTCTAGTGAGATGTACGATCCTGTGTTCCATGGTATATGCTGATCTGTCCCAAGTAGGATGTATGGCTCATCCATCATAAAATCTAAAGTCTAAGACTCATAAGTGTTAGAGGTATACTCTTCCAATGTACAAAAGCGTTGTAAATGTAGAACATTGTAATCCGAGCATTCTACAAATGCCCTTGAAGCTGATGTCCTTATAGGTATCTCAGTGTTTCATGTTGGGCAACCCTTGCATAAAACATCTAAAGTTGAAGGTGTGTCTGGCTCTGTGACGAACCCCAGTTCTTGATCTGTGGTGGGTAGGCTGATAGAAGTTTCTTTCATGTCTGGATCATAGATATGCCCCTCAGGAATAGAGGTGAGTAAGTTGTTTGATTCTCTCTAACGCCTGCATTCTTCCGTAGAAAAGCCCTCTATTTTCTGTGGCCGACATTTCTATGTTGCATCCTGCGAAGTGAAGCATTTGGCAGTCGTTCATTATTGGTGACTACTAGGCCCCTGGCTGGTGTGGCTACCATGGAGGGAAGACGGCTGGGCCCATCCATCAAATCTTGCTCAATTATCACGTTCTTTCCTTTATGGGATGCATTATCTTTGGCGGTCACCCTCAGTAGTGAAGGAAATCCCTCTTTCTCCCTGCAGCTGACTACAATCATCAGAGGACCTTTGTAGTACATGTTGACCTTGTTAAAGTCCATGTTGAAATCTATGGTACCGTCCTGTGGTGCCATCTCCTCATTCAGTACGAGGCTCCAGCCATCCTTGAAAGCAAAGATCAGTCTCTGTCAAGACATTTTTCTGCAAACGATAGGAAAGATGTCAGTGGGCCGAAACTTGACATAAACAAGAACAAAGCAAAGTATTTATTGATGTAAATTTAAAATTTTTTTAGAGAAATGAATTGTTTATTTATGTATAAATTTTGTTAAACTTTTGTGGAACATTCTACTCAAAAGTGGAAAGGAGAAAATTTGAAGTTTAAAAATTTTTTTTTCAAAATTTTCATTATATTGAAGTTAATTACAAAATATGGACCCGGTGATAGATATTTGGCCACATAGATAGCCCCAAAATAATCAAAGTTTCAAATTTTCAAAACAAGCAAAGACAAGCAGCATCAGGTTGCGTAATAGGTTTTCAAATATCGTCCATTCATTGATAACATGGGGCTTTCGCCCTGGAAGTCCACTAACTGGTAGGCTCCTCTTGTGTGGACCTTTTCAACGACAAATGGTCCCTCCCAAGTTGGCTCGAATTTTCCACCTAGTTTGCGGCGTACAAGAATAGGCTTTTTGAGCATAAATATGAGGCCACCAACTTTGAATATCTTTGGGCGGACCAATTTTTCATGGGCTTATTCCATCTTTTCATGGCAAAGCTCTAAATATTTTTGTTCTTCTAATTGTTCTCCCACAAGACTTTTCAGTTCTTCAAGTCTAATTTTTGCTCTTTCTCCTATTGTGAGTTGGTTGGCAACAACAACTTTAAGAGATGGTGTCTAGATTTCTAGTGCTAGCACGACCTTGGACCCGTACACGAGCATATAGGGTGTACACTGAGTGGGAGTCTTGCAAGTCATCCAGTAGGCCCACAAGGCTTCTAATAGTTTGTTGTGCGAATCCCTTTTGTTTTCATCTAGTGTTTTCTTCAAAATCTATGTCACTGTTTTGTTGAAGGCTTCAACCGGACCATTTTATCTAGGATAGTAAATCGTAGAGTATCTCTAATCTATGTATTTTGAAAAAATTATTGATTTTGGTGCTTTTGAAAGCTGTCTCATTGTCGGAAATTATTCTTTGCGGTACTCCGAAATGGTAGAAAATTTGGCTTTTGAAAAATTGAAGCAGTTGTTGTGTCATAACTCAACGTAACGGTACTGCCTCTGCCCATTTGGAGAAGTAATCTGTAGCGGCAAGTATAAACCTGTGTCCTCTAGAAGATGGAGGGTCTATCAGACCTATTATGTCCGTTCCTCAACACTCAAATGGCCACGAGGTAACAGTTGGGTGTAGCACATTTGGAGGATGGTGTAAGAGAACCCCATGCACTCGGCATTGGTGACATTTTCTGGTTGAATCCATGCACTCGGACATCATTGCTGGCCAATAATACCCGAGTCTTTTGATCTTTATTTTCATTTTCGGCCCTGATTAGTGAGCGCCACACAATCCGACATGCACCTCTTTGACAATATTTTATGCTTCAGCTATGCTCAAACAGCGTAGCCACACTTAATTGAATGATCTTCTGTATAGAACGTTTCCCATTAGAGCGTAAGACATAGCCCTTCCTATGATATGATGTGCCTCACACTTGTCTTCTGACAGCTTTTTAGTATACAAATATTCTATGAATGGCTTGCACCAATCTTTGTTAATGTTGTAACTGCATTTGTTGTTTCTTATTTTTCGAGCTTGTGTAGAGTTTTGTGGTCGATCTGAGACAAGACTCATCTTCCTTGCACTACGATTTTAATGGAATCCTCTGGGGGACATGCCATTTCCTTAGCAAGTTTTGCTAGAGCGTCGGTATGGGCATTATCTCCCCTAAGAATCTGGTAGAAAGTCACATTAGGAATCTGCTCTAGGAGCTTCATCGTGTGTTGATGGTATTCTGCTAATCTTGGTTTCAAAATTCTGTATTATCCGGTGACTTGCTGGATGACGAGTTGAGAGTCACCATAAATGACAATGTTCATTATATCCATTGAGATTGCCATTCCCAATCTGGTAATTAAAGCTTCATATTCTGCTTCATTGTTGGTGCACGGCTCTGTCAAGTGGCATAAGAACTTCAACATACCCTTATCTAGCGTGATAAAGATCAAACTGATCCCTGCTTTGCCTGGTATAACTGTGTTTGCTCTTTTGTGCTTTTTGGCTGACAAAGGGCCATCGAAGTACATTTCCCAGTGTTGCACACTGGAAAATTCCATTTGTAGTATTTGTTCGTCTGGTAACTCGTCGTTGAGAGAGGATCCAGCTGGCAGTGGGTGTAGAGCGAGAAAGTCTACTAGTATATGTCCCTTGATAGCACGGAGGGGAACAAAAGTTATATCAAATTGTAATAAGATCATTGATCATCTTGCTAGACGTCCGAAAAGTGTTGGTCAGGTCATCAGATATTGCAACGAATTAACTTTCAAAATCAGGGTAATCTTATGAGAAAACATGTAATGTCTAAGATTTTGGAAGGCGAAAATTAACGCCAGACAATGTTTCTCAATAGGTGGATACCTTATCACCATCGGTATTAGGCGACGACTAAGGTAGTAAAGCACATTTTCTTTACCCTCATCATTGACTTGGATCAACAGGGCTCCGAGAGATTCATATAAATGCGCGGTATAAAGTATCATTAAATATTATTTAACATCCGAGAGATTCATATTCTTGGGATAGGAGCTGTCAAGACAGGAGGTGTCATTAAATATTATTTAACATCCTTGAAGCTCCGCTGGCATTTCTCTTCCCAAGTGCATTTGACATCCTTTTTAAATAATGCCAAGAAAGGTTTACACCTACCTGAGAGATTAGAAAATAAAGCGTCTCAGATATGCCAACTTCCCCTGGAAGGAAAGTAGTTGTTTTAAGGTTTTAGAAGGATGAATTTCCAAGATAGCTTTAATTTTATCCGGGTCGATCTCGATTCCACAATGACGGACAACAAATCCTAGAAGTTTCTCAGAGGTAACGCTAAAGGCGCACTTTAAGGGATTCATTTTAAGGTCATATCATCATAATCATTCAAACACGATACTCAAATTGTACAAATGGTCTATGTTTTATTTACTTTTGATGAACAAATCATCCACGTAGCATTCTACTTTGTTATGGATGAGGTCGTAAAAAATCTTCACCATTGCACGCTGATATGTTACTCCGACGTTCTTTAGGCTGAACAGCATCATTGTGTAGCAGAAAATTTTGATCGGTGTTCTGAAGGCTGTAAGTGCTGCATTCTTGGGAGCCATCTTGATTTGGTTGTATCCCGACGATCCGTCCATGGAAGGGTTATATCTTGGTGGGTCCTTAGGAGTTTAATTAAGGTGTTCAGAAAATTTTGATCGGTGTTCTGAAGGCTGTAAGTGCTACCTAACCCTAGGTCATATCTTGGTGGGTCCTTAAGAGTTTAATTAAGGATGATTTTGTCAAGAAAAACATATTCTTAGTAGATCTCTGAGGTATCCAACAGATCTAGAGAAAGAAGTCGGTCCGTGCTACTCTCTCGCTGCCTAATGTAAAATCCTGAGCTCATTTAAACTTATTAGTTGCTTAATAATTCGTCCTATAAACGCTCTAATGCTCAATGAACATTGATGTCTCAATTATCCCTAAGAGTAAGGTAATTATCATTTGTAATTTAACTTGGACTATTATGTGGGTGAAGACCCTTAAAGAGGCAAGTTAGTGTTATTGGAACACTTANTCCTGCGAAGTGAAGCATTTGGCAGTCGTTCATTATTGGTGACTACTAGGCCCCTGGCTGGTGTGGCTACCATGGAGGGAAGACGGCTGGGCCCATCCATCAAATCTTGCTCAATTATCACGTTCTTTCCTTTATGGGATGCATTATCTTTGGCGGTCACCCTCAGTAGTGAAGGCAATCCCTCTTTCTCCCTGCAGCTGACTACAATCATCAAAGGACCTTTGTAGTACATGTTGACCTTGTTAAATTCCATGTTGAAATCTATGGTACCGTCCTGTGGTGTCATCTCCTCATTCAGTACGAGGCTCCAGCCATCCTTGAAAGCAAAGATCAGTCTCTTTCCCGACATTTTTCTGCAAACGATAGGAAAGATGTCAGTGGGCCGAAACTTGACATGAACAAGAACAAAGCAAAGTATTTATTGAGGTAAATTTAAAATTTTTTTAGAGAAATGAATTGTTTATTTATGTATAAATTTTGTTAAACTTTTGTGGAACATTCTACTCAAAAGTGGAAAGGAGAAAATTTGAAGTTTAAAAATTTTTTTTTCAAAATTTTCATTATATTGAAGTTAATTACAAAATATGGACCCGGTGATAGATATTTGGCCACATAGATAGCCCCAAAATAATCAAAGTTTCAAATTTTCAAAACAAGCAAAGACAAGCAGCATCAGGTTGCGTAATAGGTTTTCAAATATCGTCCATTCATTGATAACATGGGGCTTTCGCCCTGGAAGTCCACTAACTGGTAGGCTCCTCTTGTGTGGACCTTTTCAACGACAAATGGTCCCTCCCAAGTTGGCTCGAATTTTCCACCTAGTTTGCGGCGTACAAGAATAGGCTTTTTGAGCATAAATATGAGGCCACCAACTTTGAATATCTTTGGGCGGACCAATTTTTCATGGGCTTATTCCATCTTTTCATGGCAAAGCTCTAAATATTTTTGTTCTTCTAATTGTTCTCCCACAAGACTTTTCAGTTCTTCAAGTCTAATTTTTGCTCTTTCTCCTATTGTGAGTTGGTTGGCAACAACAACTTTAAGAGATGGTGTCTAGATTTCTAGTGCTAGCACGACCTTGGACCCGTACACGAGCATATAGGGTGTACACTGAGTGGGAGTCTTGCAAGTCATCCAGTAGGCCCACAAGGCTTCTAATAGTTTGTTGTGCGAATCCCTTTTGTTTTCATCTAGTGTTTTCTTCAAAATCTATGTCACTGTTTTGTTGAAGGCTTCAACCGGACCATTTTATCTAGGATAGTAAATCGTAGAGTATCTCTAATCTATGTATTTTGAAAAAATTATTGATTTTGGTGCTTTTGAAAGCTGTCTCATTGTCGGAAATTATTCTTTGCGGTACTCCGAAATGGTAGAAAATTTGGCTTTTGAAAAATTGAAGCAGTTGTTGTGTCACAACTCAACATAACGGTACTGCCTCTGCCCATTTGGAGAAGTAATCTGTAGCGGCAAGTATAAACCTGTGTCCTCTAGAAGATGGAGGGTCTATCAAACCTATTATGTCCGTTCCTCAACACTCAAATGGCCACGAGGTAACAGTTGGGTGTAGCACATTTGGAAGATGGTGTAAGAGAACCCCATGCACTCGGCATTGGTGACATTTTCTGGTTGAATCCATGCACTTGGACATCATTGCTGGCCAATAATACCCGAGTCTTTTGATCTTTATTTTCATTTTCGGCCCTGACTAGTGAGCGCCACACAATCCGACATGCACCTCTTTGACAATATTTTATGCTTCAGCTATGCTCAAACAGCATAGCCACACTTAATCGAATGATCTTCTGTATAGAACGTTTCCCATTAGAGCGTAAGACATAGCCCTTCCTATGATATGATGTGCCTCACACTTGTCTTCTGACAGCTTTTTAGTATACAAATATTCTATGAATGGCTTGCACCAATCTTTGTTGATGTTGTAACTGCATTTGTTGTTTCTTATTTTTCGAGCTTGTGTAGAGTTTTGTGGTCGATCTGAGACAAGACTCATCTTCCTTGCACTACGATTTTAATGGAATCCTCTGGGGGACATGCCATTTCCTTAGCAAGTTTTGCTAGAGCGTCGGTATGGGCATTATCTCCCCTAAGAATCTGGTAGAAAGTCACATTAGGAATCTGCTCTAGGAGCTTCATCGTGTGTTGATGGTATTCTGCTAATCTTGGTTTCAAAATTCTGTATTATCCGGTGACTTGCTGGATGACGAGTTGAGAGTCACCATAAATGACAATGTTCATTATATCTATTGAGATTGCCATTCCCAATCTGGTAATTAAAGCTTCATATTCTGCTTCATTGTTGGTGCACGGCTCTGTCAAGTGGCATAAGAACTTCAACATACCCTTATCTAGCGTGATAAAGATCAAACTGATCCCTGCTTTGCCTGGTATAACTGTGTTTGCTCTTTTGTGCTTTTTGGCTGACAAAGGGCCATCGAAGTACATTTCCCAGTGTTGCACACTGGAAAATTCCATTTGTAGTATTTGTTCGTCTGGTAACTCGTCGTTGAGAGAGGATCCAGCTGGCAGTGGGTGTAGAGCGAGAAAGTCTACTAGTATATGTCCCTTGATAGCACGGAGGGGAACAAAAGTTATATCAAATTGTAATAAGATCATTGATCATCTTGCTAGACGTCCGAAAAGTGTTGGTCAGGTCATCAGATATTGCAACGAATTAACTTTCAAAATCAGGGTAATCTTATGAGAAAACATGTAATGTCTAAGATTTTGGAAGGCGAAAATTAACGCCAGACAATGTTTCTCAATAGGTGGATACCTTATCACCATCGGTATTAGGCGACGACTCAAGTAGTAAAGCACATTTTCTTTACCCTCATCATTGACTTGGACCAACAGGGCTCCGAGAGATTCATATAAATTCGCAGTATAAAGTATCATTAAATAATATTTAACATCCGAGAGATTCATATTCTTGGGATAGGAGCTATCAAGATAGGAGGTGTCATTAAATATTATTTAACATCCTTTAAGCTCCGCTGGCATTTCTCTTCCCAAGTGAATTTGACATCCTTTTTAATTAATGCCAAGAAAGGTTTACACCTACCTGAGAGATTAGAAATAAAGCGTCTCAGATATGCCAACTTCCCCTGGAAGGAAAGTAGTTGTTTTAAGGTTTTAGAAGGATGCATTTCCAAGATAGCTTTAATTTTATCCGGGTCGATCTCGGTTCCACAATGACGGACAACAAATCCTAGAAGTTTCTCGGAGGTAACGCTAAAGGCGCACTTTAAGGGATTCATTTTAAGGTCATATCATCATAATCGTTCAAACACGATCCTCAAATTGTACAAATGGTCTATCTTTTATTTACTTTTGATGAACAAATCATCCACGTAGCATTCTACTTTGTATGGATGAGGTCGTAAAAAATCTTCACCATTGCACGCTGATATGTTACTCCGGCATTCTTTAGGCTGAACAGCATCATTGTGTAGCAGAAAATTTTGATCGGTGTTCTGAAGGTTGTAAGTGTTGCATCCTTGGGAGCCATCTTGATTTGGTTGTATCCCGACGATCCGTCCAAGGAGGAGAAAATTTCATGTGTTGCAGCAATATCCACCATTATCTCTAGTATGGGTAGTGGAAATTCATCTTTTGAACATGCCTTATTTAAATCTCTAAAGTCGACACAAACATGAATATGTCCATTTTTCTTCTTAACCGGTACAATGTTAGCTAACCTCGTGGGGTATTGCTCTTCTTTCATAAAGTTGGCGTCTATTAATTTTTTCACCTCGATGATGACTTGTTGCTCTATTTTGAGGCGCATTCTCTTGGGAGCTTGTTTTACTGGGGTTATATTCTTGTCCACTCCGAGTTTATGGACTGCAACTTCTTCTGACAGTCCTCACATTTCATCGTAGCTCCATGCGAAACAATCTTTAAATTCTGTTAATAGTTTGATCATATCTCAAGTTTCTTTGTCATTGAGTAGAGAACATATAAATGTAGGCCGGTTAGTTCTTCAGTCCCGAGGTTAATCTCTTTCAATTCATCCACGTAAGATTTAATTTCCTCCTCAAATTCTGGCGGAGAATCTTCTATTATTTGATCATTAGAGTCATCCTTTATATCGAGCCAATCCTCTTCTGACTCACCAGTAACAACCATGCAAAAATCAGAATCATCGACTGATCCAACTGTACCAAATCCGAGACCCTCTTTTGAATTTGGAGTTCGACTTTACCATTCCATAATTTTTCAAAATGTTGAAATTTAACTTTCGACATTTGTTTTGGTAAGCGTCCCTGTTGAATTAACTTTTGAACACAATGCGAGAAGTAACCAAAAAGCAATTCCATTAATTCATTAGGATCATCTTCCAAATTTACATGTTTTCAAGCTCAGTAGAGGTAGAAGCATAGTAAAATTTGATCATCTTTGTACCAATATTATAGACTTCCTTGACCTCTAAACTCTCGACCTCTTGAGTGAGAATTGGAGTAAGGGTCATAGCATTCACATAGTGGTTTATCTGATCATACATTGTTTCATATTCATTTCTCTTTGTATCTTCTAGGGATATCTCGTACTAAGGTCTCTTCGGTCTTGTCATCATTATTTAATCTTTAGAACTATCTTCATCATCAACATTGATGGTTGGCCTAGTCCGTTCAATAATTAAATTGATCCTTCCTCGTCCACGCCCCAGCCTCGACCTCGGGTGCGCGAACTAAAAGAACCTTCAACTCGTTGAAAGGGAGTGGTGGAAGATCACTAGAGCTGAGTTGAATGGCCTCCTCTTTGTAATTTTTCTGAATCTTCATATTTGTTTGCCATAACATCACGAGAGATGACTGTCCTCTTTAGAGGCGCGTAGTAGGCAGCATCTTCGTGGATACAAACTTCAAGCATTGAAAATGTTTGTAGGTATCCTTTGATGCAAAATTTCTTGACCATCTTTACAGTATTTGGTGCATTGGTGTAGAGATGATGGAACCATATTGTGTTCATGAATCCATGGTCGATCCAACAGAGAGTTAAAAGAGGTCTCGGGTTCGATGATATGAAATTTAGCGGTTGTCACAAGTTCTCTAACCTTCATAAGTAATGTAATTGATTCAAGGGCTCTTTCTCCCTTTTGGTTGAATCCTCTTAACATCATTTTATCGGCCGTAAGTTCTTGAGCTTCAATATCCAAATCGGCCAATTTTTGTAGGCTCATCAAGTTAAGAGATGCTCCAGGATCTACTAAAACTCTAGACAACACAAATCAACCGATGTTGATGGAGATGTAGAGTGGACGGTTGTGATTGGAGGTACCGAGTAACAAGTTTTCATCTGTGAAGGTTACCCCTGGCTGTTCTTTCAATGAACAAACTTCATCTGAGGACGTGCTGGCCAACTGAGCTGAGCAAATCTCTGGGTCAAGCAGAGCTGTAACAAGAGACTCTCTCATCTCTTGTGATAGGATCAGAGGGTCGTAGATGCTTAATTGGGCCGGCAACTTCCCAAGATGAGCTAGCACGTTGTAATCTACTCTGTATGATCCTCTGGTTTTATCTTGATTATATGGTTCTTCCATTGGTGGAGGTAGTTATTCTCGAGTTACTATTTGTTTTCCTTTATCTAGTGGAGCTGTTCTTTGTGATAACACTTTTCCGCTCCTTAAGTTAACATTCATGGTTTCTTCTTCTTGGGCTACCATTGTTGAATCTTTCGGTGTTTCCTCTTTGTCAAAAAAATCTAGGTTGATGGTAAGTGGTGTACTATGGTGCTTGAGAATTGGCTCCTTGTTATTGGTGTTGTTGTAAACAGTATCATTGATGTCTTCTTTGGACTTAACAACGAGTTCGTCAGACTAGAGTACAATTTGAGGATCATTTTGGGGATCAAGATCAAAGTTAGATTGGTCATAATCAGTTACGTTATCACTAGAAATAGTTAAAATGTAGCCGAAATCACAATTATTATATTCATAAGACCCTGGAGGGAAAAAAAGATAATCGTACAAAGTCAAGGGTTCGAGTATTTTCTTCCCCGAATCCGAGACAACTAATCTAGTAAAGGCAGCCCCTATCCTACCCCGGTACTATCAATCTTTGTAGTGATTCTTTTCTTCTTCTTTTTCCTTGATGATGACGGATTCTCTGGCGAAACCTTCATCTCGGGCTTGGTATTTTGCAGACTCTGAATGGAGGCTTGTCTTGATGCAGACTGGATCTTGTTCAGTAATTTCTTAGATGATCTGCTCCAGACCTCATTCCATCCTTCTTCTCTGGTATATGTAGAAGATTATTTTGATGGATCTTGTATTTGATTGAGGACTCTCTTGAGTTCATCCTAAGTTGTACTCCATCCATCTGTTCCAGTATACAGAACAATTGGGGAGATTCGCTCTGCCAAAATCATATTTATGGAACCTTTTTCAGGTTCTCTTAAATATTCTTTCGGGATTGTTATGTTCCCTTATTTAAGGTTCCTCTCAATCCAGTCTTTAAAGACGAAGCATTTTTCTATAGTGTGCCCAAGCAACAAGTGGTATGGGCAATAATTTGGTTCATTCTTCCTATCCACCTCTTCGAGCTTCTTCGGATCTGTTAGTCTGAACTCCGGCTTCTTCATCAGACTTCTGAATATTTTACGTATAGCTTCATCTCTGAAAGAATGCACCATTTTACATCATTCTGACAGGGACATTTTCTTATCCCATGTTAAAGGTGATCCTTCTTGAGGCGGTCACTGGTTAGATTGACTACTCTGCTTCTGAGCATACTGTGACGAAGACTGGTGAGGCTCTTCTGCATATATCTTCATCGACTGCTTTCCTTTGTCAAAGTTCTCTACTACTCCTGATTTCTTTTCAAATACTCTGGTCAACTTAGCCTTTTCGTGTTGCTTCATGTGCTTGATTTCCTCTTGAAGATTGCTGGCTTTACTGAGTAGCTTCTAGAAGGATTTGATGGTGAGTCCCTTGAGCATGAAATCTACTGGCCCATGAATGTTCTTGAGTAGAATTTCAATCTCATGATGTTTCTGTAGCTGAGGTTCACATTTCATGCTAAGGTTTCTCCACCTCAAAATATAGTCCACCAAAGCTTCATTAGGCTTTTGTTTTTCCATCATTGGCTCTCCAATAGACACATGGTGTTGTGCCCCGACAAATCTTTTCACAAATAACTGTTCTAACTCTGAAAATATTTTAACTGACTGTTGAGCAAGTCAACATACCAGTCGAAAGCAATTCCTGACAAACTGCTTACAAACTGCTGGAAGAGTAGAGCTTCACTATTTCTCGTGTTGCCACAGCTGGCTCGGAAATGTGCTATATGCTGTCTAGGATTCCCAGTCCCATCAAATATCTTGAAGTTTGGGGCAACAAAACCCTTGGGGAAGGGCACGACATCGAATTCCTCCAAGTAGGGTCTACCCTTTAGAACCAATGCCCCACCCTTAGATTGGGTTAAGGCGTCCTGCACTAGTTCAACCATTTTCTTAAATTCCTTTTCTGGTATAGCACATGATGAAGATTCCTTTCTATGTTGCTCATCTTTGTTTGCTGAAGCAATCTCTCTTCTTTCATTTGTGATGTGTATGATTTCTTGCTGATTGATCTCTGGAGAAGCCAATTGCGGTGCTTGTGATTGTTCCTGAATAGTGGCCATGGTGGTCATGGCTACGGTCATTTCTTCTATTCTTTTCTCCAATAGACTAACTTGCTCATCCCTTAGGAGGATAGCCCAATGCAGCTCATCTACGACATTCTCTTTGGTGTGATGTTAAGCCTCACGCGCAGATGTGGCGGCTCTTGTTTCAATTACATGGACATCCATGAAATCTTCATCCAAGTAATCATTGTAACAAAAATCTTCATCATTACTATCAATGAAAACTCAGTGCTCTCGAGCTAACTCAGAAATCTCGAAGTTTCTCAACTTTCTCTTCAATTATTGATTCCTTGATCGCTTTAAGATCTGGAGGACCCTGATGGACATCCTCTACTTCTTCCTCCATCTCATTGGCTATTATTGCGACGATGTTAGATATTTCAAATCCTTGTTTCACTCCATGTTCTTGTCCCGAGGGTTCACCAGACTGTAATGGTGTAGCAACCTTGGGTACCCATACCTTTTTATTTTTCGACGATGATGTTTCAGGATAGAGTGTCTTAGTAGAAACATCAGTATGTCAAGGGAAAGTATGCTCCCTATGGTGTAGACCGACTACAATGTCAAGAAATCGTCTTGTCTTTACCTTTGGGATTATAGGAATATCACCATAATGGTTGACAGGTAAGATTTTCAGACCCGGTCTCAACTTAACCGGTCGACAACCCAGAGTCCTCGTGGTGGTATAATCAGTAATAACTACTGCAATATCAACTATGTTCACTAAATGGAACCAAACAGGGATGTGAGTAGGGGGCACTCTAGTTATCTTGTGGGACTGTCTGGCGGACTTGACGCCCTTTAGAATTTCCTTCTTCATGCTAGGGGAAATTGCATCTTGCACTCGTTTAAGTAACTCGCTAACTACTTATCCTTCTTTGGCAGCTAGACTTTTGAAAAATGAACTAACTCGGGTGATAGGAGTTAACTTCTTACTTTCCTCACCATGTATATGAGGTGGTGGTAATGCGGTTGCGATTCTCTAGATACTCTCATATCCATCGGTATCCGTTAGAGGATGGAGTCTACTTATTCAAAGGAGTGGATAAATTTTCGGTAACACTTCTTCATCTTGATGAGGCTCCTCCTCAACGGGTGTCTCCTTAGGATCCTGGGCTTTGATGGCCCTCCGAACTCTTCTGTTAAGGTTCCTCTTTTGAGTTCAGGTCAACGATATAGTTCTTGAACCTGACCCGATTTCAAACACGGGTGGTGGGACAGTTAATCCCTCAATCGGATCCTCAATAATCATTACTTCCTTCCCCTTAGCAGCAACGGGGCTAGCAGGTTTGGCGGGTGCCGTAACGGCAATAGTTTTAGACTTCTTGCAGGCAGGGAAGACTTGAAGGCAGTTCAGGCTGAATTCTGCAGACGTTTCCTATATTTCCGGTGCGGCGATCTTCATTACTACAAATAGGGCTTTGTCGAGGATGAGCTCGAGATCTTCAAATCTGGCTCCATATTTGATGGTAGGAGCGAGGTTATGAGCTTCGTGGCTCGTTGGAAGGTTGCAGGAAAAGGTAAGGGTTCGGTAGGCCATTGCAGCAGGCTTGAAAACAAAACGTTTCAGGATTAGCTATGTGGCCAAAAAAACATCGTAATTTTTTAGTGCAAACACTGAAAGTAGAGGTTGATCTATGGACCGGGCGAGTCTTAATTTATGGGTACTTTAAAATTTTGTTTAAGAAAAATCAAGAGGTGTAAAATTTAATTAATATAAGAAAAAAAAATTTAAAGTGCGCTGTCGGCATTATTTTTGGTGTGGGGTTTACCCGTAAGAAGCTGTCGGTCATCGAAATTGAAATCTCGTTGCCCGCTTCGGAAGGACG
>NEWO01000592.1:319449-330523 GCA_003013225.1 Phalaenopsis aphrodite | reverse complement strand
TTTCTAATGATGGGGGTACCTTTTCTAATTTTCTAAGACTAGTCAATAGGAAAGTCCTATAGCTAGACCTAGGCTACTAAAGAAATTTCTAGACCTCAACCAAAAGTGAGGTCAACATGCGCGCAACACAACACGATTTGGTTTAATTTGTAAGATAGAAAATCAAATTTAGAAGGGAGATGTGAAGTATTTTAGGACCCAGTGCGGGACCCATTTAGTGGCAGATAATGCCCATGTGGAACTAGTCCACCGACACACTTATTGGGGGTCCGACCCCACATGAAAATTTAAAGAGTCCTTAATGGCCTCCTAAACCTCTTTGTTCAAAGATGGTTGAACAGATAGTCCTGAAGTCCAAGGAGTTAGCTGTACTTTCCCAAGACAGAAATGCGTAAAGTATGCCAACAAAAGAAGGGTAATTTGGTCCAAGAAGGACATGGACACATTACCGATGTGTGAAGATAATATTTCTTGATTTGTATGGAGAGAAAAACTTGTCCCCAAAGCAGTCTCCAGAGGTTGTCGGCGCTATTTTTTGTTGGAGAGTTGCCTGTAAGAAGCTGTTGGTCACTAGAATCAAAATCCCATTGTCCGCTTTGGAAGGACGTTTTAATTTACATTAATATTTAGTTTTAGAAAAATATGAAATCAAACTGACCCCATATTTTTTTCATAGTTTACATGAAAGAGCACCGTACCTTAAATCCTGTATCTATCCCAAAGAATAAACACAAGACTTAAGGATGAGGCTCGATCAAATGAATTAAGGAATATATGACATCCGTTTGGTTTGCGAAACCTTTGTATTTGCCGACAAATTTCCCTATTTAATATAAATAATTAAATAGGGTTTATATTAAGCTGGGTTTGGACATGCTTCCTATAAGGGCAAACCCCTATAGTTAATTACATCTTAAATGACCAAAGTCACCTAAGATGACTCTCAATAAAAATCAGGAAATATTAACTTCAAGGAGTTTCAAAGGGTAGGACTTTTCAATGAGATCGGACAAAGAGATGCGAAAAGGGGATTGGTTCAAATTTGGAATATTATGTTGTAGAGTCCTAAGGAAGAGGAACTAGGGCATTTCATGGATCCATATGAAAACCTCGGTGACTTCCTAAGCTATCCTAATGTTTGGCTTCATTTCTGAGGAGAAATATTTAGGTGTTTCATTCTGTCATTTTTATTTTTTAGGGCTTACATTCGTGTGAAACAATCACACAAATAGCTTGGAAGATGTGAGGATTTAGGTTGTGACGAACGACGACCTCCAAATCCTAAGACGAGTTAGGGATTATATTGTATAGTAGGGCTGTACAAAGGCCTAAAGATATGGCGAGGATTTAAGTCGCATAAGAAAGCTACCTCAAAGTTCAATGGCTTTGTTGCTTATACCTAAGGAAGGACGATTGGTTTAGCTAAGGAAGACAGGTTTTTCTATTAAAGATGGTCGTGTTGCCCACCATGCTAGCTCCAAGCTCATTGCTGCGATGATTTTGAGTTTTCTAGTGTGTCAAGTTATGATGTCAAATCAGGTGGCCATATAGTTGAAGTTCTTTAAATTTTATGGGGGCATGTTAAAGTTGAATAGAGTGACACCGGTTAAGATCCTACGGTTCCCTCATTCCGACACCACTATTTTCTATTGGATTCACTTAGTCCAAATGAACTTTATAAACTCAACTTAATGAGTTCAATAATTTCATTTAGACAGTGGGAAGCCTTGTTAGCAACTGTAGGTTACCTCCTCCAAGGGATTCCCGATCATTTGATAGAGCATCTTAATTTAGTTGCAATTGTAGTTTTTTGTGATGTTTGTGATTAAATTTTGAGTTATTTTATATTTTGAATGTTGTGGCTGTGAATTTTATCTTAGTTGATTTTAGTTTTGGTTTTGGTTTTAGTTTTGTGGTTATCCTGATAGTCTTAGTTTTCATGCAGGGTGGCGTCGCAGTTTAGCATGCAAGTTTGTAGGTATAAAAGTACAGTATGAAGGTACAAAAAAGACAGCGCTAAAAACTGTAAAAGCGTACCTGGCGAGTCTTCTCATTCCACCACCTGAAACTTAAATGGCATCATAAGGCAGATTATTTGCAATGGGGAAGTAAAATTTTGACGACCTACCTAACCCTAGGTCATATCTTGGTGGGTCCTTAGGAGTTTAATTAAGGATGATTTTGTCAAGAAAAACATATTCTTAGTAGATCTCTGAGGTATCCAACAGATCTAGAGAAGGAAGTCGGTCCGTGCTACTCTCTCGCTGCCTAATGTAAAATCCTGAGCTCATTTAAACTTATTAGTTGCTTAATAATTCGTCCTATAAACGCTCTAATGCTCAATGAACATTGATGTCTCAATTATCCCTAAGAGTAAGGTAATTATCATTTGTAATTTAACTTGGACTATTATGTGGGTGAAGACCCTTAAAGAGGCAAGTTAGTGTTATTGGAACACTTAGGCAAATTTTGGTCCTAATTGGGGTTGTAGTGTTGGAAATATTCTCTAATTTTAATTATGTTTGTTTTTCTAATCCTCATTTAATCAGTATTGATTTAACTTAGATTACTACTAAGCCCTTAAGACCTGGGTGAGTGTCCAAGTTAGTTTTGAATAGGTTAAGCTTTAGGTGGTCATGATTCATTATTTGAATTTCATTTGAAAATCAAATAGGGGTATTAAATTGATTAATTATTGACTTCAAAGGTCATACCCCTAAGTCCTTGGTTCATTTTATTTTAATAAACTTCTAAATTTTAATAATTTAGAAATTTATTAACTTATCTTTTCAATTAAGAAAGTGAGGTTGGTTTCTACCAATTAATCCCTTGTGTTTCAAACATCTAAATAAACTAATTAAGATCAGAGGTTGCCGATTTCCTTTCTTGAATTAAGCCTAAATGTTAATTAAAGCTAAATTCCCAAATTTACACATTTGCCCTTAAGGCTCTAACACTTCATAATTTGTCAAATTTAATCCAAATGACTTTAAAATTTTTATCCTACCTCATTCATGAGTCAATTAACACATCAGAGGAGAAAATGTGATTTTTCAAAGTTTAATTTAATTTATATAATTATTTTCATGCAAAAATAGTATTCTTCAAAGAAAATTCCTAACTTGACCAAGGTAAATTTTAATCCCTTGAAATTCTTACTGGAGGTAGATCTAGACTAGAGAAGTCCTTGGACCAAAGTTCATAATTCTTCAAATTTTATTTGAATTTTAAGAATTATTTTAAGTTATGGGGTATTTATTAAATATAAAATATTTTAAATGGGGAAAGTTAAGTTTTATATTTTTGAAAAATCATCCTAAGGTCAAAAAACCCAAAGGAGAAAATTTTATATTTTTCTAAGTTTTATTTAATTTGTTGGAATTATTTTTAGTGAAAATCCATTTTAGCCTTTAAAAATTATTTTTAAGCTTTACAATTCAGTATCTTTATTTAGAAAATCAGGAAAAAAATATCCTAATTATTTCTAAGTGCTTAGGAAGCAATTTAGAATATTTCGATAAATTTTATTATTTTTGTGATTTTATGGATTTTTAATTATTTAAATATTTAAAATAGGCTAAAAATTAAAGTTTTATTTTAAATACCATTTTATTTTTAGAAAATACCCTTGATCACAGAGAACTAAAAAACAAGTTTTTGTAAATTTTTGAGTTATATTTTGATTTTTAAACATCATTTTAAGTGCTAAAATGATATTTATCTTTTAAAATCAATTTAATTTACCAAATGAACTCAAAATGCTTTGAAATTTTTATGGCGAGTTCTCTGGATCCTAAATAATAATGGAGTTAAAAATCAACTCATTTTGTTATTTGTATTTTTGAAAATTAATTATCTTAGTGATTTAGGGTTTGTAAAGATTAGGTGTATTTTGAATGACTTGGCTCATGAGAAATGTTCCTAAAGGTTCTCTAGTCATTATAAACCTTTCAAAATTTTCTTGTACTTATCTAAGCAACATGCTAATTTCCATGATTAATTTAAGCTAATAATGCACATAAAATTGAAAAATATGATTCTCTATCTAGGGATCTCCTCTGACTTTGGAAAATTCAAGAAATGTTCCCTAAGATAGAGGCAACAACATGCTAAAATTTCAAATCATGGTGATATTACTACATGCATGGAGAATCAAAACATCCAAATTAATGTTTAATTAATTAAAACTAAAATATGCATCAAATGGACCTAAAAATATTTCCACATTATTCTCCTTTGTTCACTGAGCAAGAGGATATTTTTATTTTATTTTTATGATATTTCTATACCAAGATATGAATTTTTAAAGCTAGGGATCATTTTATGATTTTTTAAATTCCCTATTTTTCTATTTAAACACGCGGTGCTAACTGTGTCCTAGGTAGCCCCAAAAGCAAGTGTGGTGCGCTCTGGTTGGACGCCACCATCCACATAGCCGCTGACTCGGCCCGCTGTTCATGTAAGGAAGAGCTGTCCGGATCGATCTCCTTCATCCATCCAATACACGCGCAATCAGATGGCTCCCTGCCATCATCCCCGATAGAGTGATCCCATGATCATCCACACTAAAACCCTAAGATCTCAACCTAGACTCAACCAAATCACCTCGAGTTTGATCCTATCGACTCGTCTAATTGAGACAAACATATTCATATGGCAATCATGCAATTAAATTAAGCCTAATTAAATGGAGAATCAAAAATAGGCTTGAAAGGAACAGGAGCTCAATACCTTGGATTTGGGAAGGGAAGCTTCAATCTGAGAGTTTTGGTACGTTCTTTGGGGTCCAAAGAAGCTAGGGATTATGCCTCTTGCTATGGTGAAATATCTAGACTCAAATTCGACCAAGGCCAATTTCAGGTGTTGATCAAAGTCTATACTAGGGGCTCTATGGAAGGGGGATTTGATGGGGCTTTGGCTTCTTTCAATGTTGTGAAGGTGTGTAATTTGAGTTTGGTGGAGTTTAGAGGTGTGGAGAGCTTTGTCTTGTCTCCAACAAGGTTTTGAGCTAAAAAATTGGGCTTCAGCAAGGGGATTCAAGGCAATGTGTTGGTTGGGTTGCACTAAGGAGGTCTCAAAGAGGCTTTGGGATCAATTTGGGGAAATATCTTAAGGAATTTTTAGCTCTCTCTTTATGGCCGTGAAGGAGAGCATTTTATAAAAATTGGGGGGGGGGTGAAAGTGCTGCCTAGGTGGAGGGCAGAGAGGCTTGCTTTAATTAGATGGCGTGGCCTCTAGATTTGAAATGGGTTTAATCCCATGGGGGTGGCTCTCAGTTTGGTCATTTTTCAGCCACTAGATAAGCTGACCAGCCATGGGGAGGTAGCTAGGAGCTCAGGAAACCTAGGGGAATATGTTAAAACAATTTAATGTGTTTAGGCTTTGTTTTGGCAAAAATATCCTAAGCTTAGCCAAATATGGAATGAAATCCCTTAATTTAGGGGACCTTTAGTCCATGGCTTAGTGTAGGTTGTTTTAGAAGGTTTAGGCGGGCCACTAGCCAACTAATGGTTACGGAGTCATAAATTTGGTGACTTTGGGGTAGTTAGGCCATCTTTAGTGCATGGGTTCAATGTGGGTTCAAGTGATCAAAGCTTGGGTTTGGGCTAGGATAGACATATAAATTGGCCTAATAGATTGATCAAAATTATGTAGGTGATTGTTATGAAGATTTTTGGTGAAGGGTTTAAGTGATTTTAAGTTCAATTGGTGAGTCAATTTGAGGGATTTTTAAAATTTTGTCAATTTGAGCATGTTGGGTTAGATATGGGTCTAGGTTGGGCTAGCCTTGGGATAAGTCCAAATTTAATCATTCAAACGATCAAGGGAGATGTTGTGAAGATTTTTAATGAAGAGATGGAGTGGAAATTTTGGGGCTAAGGCCATCAATTTGGTGAGATTTTAAGACATGGCCAATTTGGGGAAAATTTGGGACTTTTTGGAATTAGGTTGAAATCAAATGAAATTGAGGCTTCACCAAGGCCAATTGAAGGTCAAATTTGATGTATGGAAATATTATGAAGGTTTTCAACACAAATTGTGGCAAATGGAGTAGGCCATGGGTTCAATTTGGTGGAACCAAGTCATGGGGCCAAAATTGTGGTTTTGATCTAAATCAAAATTTGGTTCAAATAATGGACCAATTGAGCTTGGATTTAGTCTAGATTGGTCAAATCAAAAGTGGATTTGATTTTAGAATTAAAAATGGGGTAAATTGAGACCAATTTGATAAAAATTTGGAGTAGGTTTGGGAAAAATATGGGCCTTTAAAGTTTAAATCAAAGATGGTCAAATTGGCCAAATTGGGTCATGTGATAGTTGAGAAAAATAAATTTGGGAATAATTGGGAGGTTTTGGGAATTTTTGGCATTTTTTCAGAATTTTAGAATTTTGGGGTAAGGAGGGGTATTTTGGAAATTTGGCAAATTTTGGTGATTTTATGTAGTTTGGGTGTTTTCAAGGTGTTTGAAATGATTTTTGAACCAACTTGGGTATTTTGGGTAAATTTGGGAATTTTGGCCAAATTTAGAGTCCCAAAGGTATCTAGGTAATTTGGAGGAGTTTAGGGGCAAAAGTCTAAGTTGGGTATCTTGGTAGAGTCGGAGTGCCAACCATCATTAATAAGCAATGAACCAATGGAAATCCCATTTTGGGTTCTCTATGTAGTGATCTTATCTAAACCCTAGTCCTCATAATGACCCCACCTACTAAGTGGTAGAGGTTAGGACTAATATGTGGAACTTCAAGTTGAGTAAAGAAGAGTGTAGAAATTCTAATGGTGAGGACTCCTTATCTAGTTTTCTAAGAATAGTGAATAGGAAAGTCTTATGGCTAGACCTTAGGCTACTAAAGAAGAAAAACTAAACCTCAACCAAAAGTGAGGTCAACAAATCACCAGGAAACCACCCTGCGATAAGACTGTCCACAAATTAAGCTGTCAGGATCAACAATAAAAAATGACATCAACAAGATGATGTGTAGCTGGCCCAACCCTCCCACTGTAATAAAAAAAAGGAAAGGTAAAAGAAAGTACTTGTCAGTTGCCCAAAATTATTCAATATTTAAAGATTCCAATCAAAGAACTTTCAAAGCTCGACAGAAAGACAATCAAGAAGGGAGTAATTTAAGACAAAACATCTGATGTTTTAACAAGATCATGACTTTAGGGAAGAATCAAATTAATGCCCTACTAACAAGGTTTTCTCTTTATAGAACTCAAAATCGTTCCTGAGTAGATTTTAAAATAAAACATGTATAAAATATAAGTAATTAACTCGACATATAACGAGCTTTTCAATCTCCTACCAGGTGGCTGTGTCCTGACATTTGAACGAGCTATAATATCTTTGAATTCATATTAAGAAATATTTGAAGATTATTAATTAGGGGATTTTAGACATTTAAAATCCTTAAAATATTCTCCAAGAGATATAATAATTTTCACCAAAAAAAAAAGCAAAAGAAAGATAATAAAAAAAATTGAAGGGCTCCTTGAGAAGAAGAATCTTACGGTGAGCATAAAATTGAAAATTAGTGTTTAAGTTCAAACTTTCAAAATTTTTTAAATGTGTTCCACCAGATATGGTAATTCTCAATGAAAAAAAAAAAAAGAAAATAAATGAGAGAAGAAAAAAATTTCTTTCAGAGAAGAAGCTTTGGGTGGGCATACAATAAAATAATTGGTGATGAAAAAAAACATTCAAAATCTTTGAAAGAAATATGTTTCACTAGATATAGTAATCCTCAGTAAAAAAAAGAGGAGCAAAGATGAAAAAGGGGCTCCCTGAGAAAAATCTTGAAGTGAGCATCAAATCAAAAATTGGTGTCTGAGTCCTCCGTTGTATAATAAAACTTGAAAAGCTACTTTAAGAAAATTATTCGATATTATGTTCAGAAAAAAGGTTTAATGACCCTGTGTCTTTTGGTTGGCTATTAACGGGCTTTCAAATATCCTTAGGAAATGAAAAATGTTTTAATCACATGATCAATTTTTTTTAAATTTGCTTAGGCCCAAAAATTAAGATTTAAAGAAAGGTTAATTTTATTGGAAATTAATGGAAAATCGAACCTCAAGTTATATCCTTAAGCACCTAAAAAGTTTTTAAGTCCAACATCAATTCAAAAAGCATCATAATGAATTCTCAAAGACAACTTGAACAATCCTTACATATCAGTGTTAAAAAAATGATGACTGACATGACGAAGCTACAAAGTTACAACATCTTCACCTAGGGTGCCCGTATAAATAATACATTTATATAGGCATTTAAAAAATATAATTCTTATAGTACCTTGAAGAGTTGGTTATTTTCTACGCATCCCTTCAGTCAGTGGATGGTATCTCAAGAAGTACTGTGCATCGTGATGTTTCAAAGACAGTCTTGTTCTACGAAGAACAGATGACGCACTTGCCTGAAACTTGGTCCAAATTCTATCTAAAAAAATATGTCAAAAGAAAAGTCATAAAACATAAAGAAAAATTATGGAGTTTCACATCAAATAAACAACAATAAATTTCCCAACGAATGACAATAAATAAACAAAAACGAAACAAAATACATCAAAAATTGACAAAAAAAAAGAATGAAGAAAATTTAAATCAAAATATTAATTAGAAAAAAGAAATCAACAAAAAAATTTGAAATCTAAATCTCTCGCCTGACTCGTTATAAAGTTGAGTTTCTACAACCCGGTGTTATTGTCAATTTGCTTTTAATTTTCTTCCTCATGTGAGAGGGGGTTAGCTGGTTCTATTGACATGGAGCCACGAGGTCTGATAGGTTTTATTGGCATGGAGTTACACCCCTTCCCACATAAGCATCTTTTTCTAACTCTCACGAAATCTCATAAGCTTTTCATATCTTTTAAAAATTTGAAGCTTCCAAAATTCATTTCCTCATGTGTCTCCATAGATTTTTACTGAATCTCTAGAAAATTTCCCTCCCATCTTGAGTTGGAAAGCAAGTCCTTGGACCCTTCCTTCTTAAATGGAACTCTTGTTTTGAGGTTGGTACCCATATTCTGATTCTCATTCTGAGGTTGGTACCCAAATTCCAATTCCCATCTCAAGGTCAGTACCCAAATTCTGATCCCCGCCTTTTTGAGGTTGGTTCCCAAATTTTGATTCTCATTTTGGGTTTGGTAGCCAAATTTCAATTCCCATCTCATGGTCAATACCCAAATTCTGAATCATTCTTTTCTGGGGTTGGTTCCCAAATTCCATTTCCTATCTCAGGATCAATACTAAAAGTCTGATTCCTTTATGTTCTAAATTCGGTACCCAAATTATGATTCTTATTCCGAGTTCAGTACCCAATATTTGATTCACTCCTTTCTAGGGTTGGTACCCATATTCCAATTCCCACTATGGGATCAATACTCAAATTTTGATTCCCATCTTTTTGAGGTCGGTATCCAAATTTTGATTCTCACTTCAGGGTTGGTATTGAAATTCCAATTCCCATTTTGGGATCAGTATCTAAATTTTGATTCTCATCCTTTTTGAGGTTAGTAGCCAAATTGTGATTCTCATTCTAGAGTTGGTACTCAAAATCCAATTCTCATTTCAGGGTCTGTACCCAAATTTTGATTCACATTGTGAGGTTTGGCATAATATCCTTAATTGTTGCGATTCCTTAACTATATCTAGTTTATATGTAATGTCCTCTATGGTTTACCGAACAGGTATAGTCCTTTCTTCCTAACGTAATTTTCTTAATGGTTATAATTCTTTAACTATATCGAGTTCGGACGTAATGTCCATAGCGGTTCATCGAGTTGGTATAGTCTTTTATTCCAGTGTGTTGTCCTTAACAGTTTCCATTCTTTGACTAGATCTAGTTCAAACTTAATGTCTCAAGTGGTTGCCCGAACTTGTGTAGTCTCTCTGCACTTTCACTACCTCTTTGAGTTGGATGTATGCCCTTGTGCCTTCTATCTCGATCCAATCTTCTCACTTATCTTAAACTCTCAAAAACTCAAAAAAATTAAAAAATCAACCCAAATAAAAACCTAAAATAAAAAACAAATCAAAATCTGACACAAATCCAAAATCTACACTTGAAATTTGGTAGTCTGAAACCCAAATTCTAATCTCCGACAAGAGTTCTGAATCTTCAGTTTTGATTGAAGGTTCACCTGATACTCCCCAATGAAATTTTTTTTCTCTCTTTCTGTATTTTGTTCTAAGTGTGTTTACTCAGAACGTCTGTGTTGTTTTTGTTGATCTTTTCGGCCAACACCAATACGTGCGATGTGCTTAAGTAGCACACCACATTTATTGGGGGTCTATTTGTTGACCTCACTTTTAGTGAGGTGTTTTTTTCCTCTTAGTGCTTTGGATCTAGCAATAAAACTTTCCCTTTGACCATCTTAGAAGACTAGAGATGAAACCCACCTACATAGAAATTCAAACCACTTCCTAGCTCTTTTTGAAACCCTATATGGATGGTCATAAACCTCCAACGCTTGGAAGGTTACGACCAACTTGTGAAGATTTAAGAATGAGTTCCCTTAGGGTTTGCAAACCATTGGACAACCCTGGTTGATCTGGTTTATCCACGCACTCACGAATGCAACAACTTAAAAAATTGTGTTAACTCCAAAATTCATATCACCCACACTTTTTTATTTGCCTCATAATTAATCAAAATTAAAATCAATTTCTAAAATGATCGACCGCAAACCAAAACTTGACAAAAATTAAATTTAACACATTTTATAGTTGAACATCAACAAGGTTGTCCGAGCGACCCTGATGACAAAACGAACCGTGCGAGCGCGTCTGAGATGTCAATTTCACTTAGGGATGATGTCTATTTTGCTACGGCTTCTTAGGCAGGCTAAAATGAACAAAATATTATTTGTAGACCGATCATAAAAAATGTAGTCTAAACGACCTCAAACGACAAAACGGACCACACCAATGCATTCGATACATCGATTTTTCCTAGGGGTACATTTATTTCACCTTGATGACGAGTTCAACGAAAAATGCACATTTAATTGAATAATAATAATTGTTATTATTTTATTTTTAATATATTACTATTATTTTTACGTTATAAAAAAAAAA
>NEWO01000592.1:242182-253031 GCA_003013225.1 Phalaenopsis aphrodite | reverse complement strand
GTGGGGTGAAAGTGTGTGGTAATAGCTCAATACCAACACCAAGAGGGTTGAACCTAAGGCCAAACAATTATATGGGGACTCCCCATGAGCTCCCCCATTTTTGCCCCACCTACTATGAGCTAGAGGTTAGGACCAATATATGGAACTTCAAGTTGAGAAATGAAGAGTTTAGAGTTTTTAATGATGAGGTTTTTTTTTCTAGTCCTCTAAGAATAGTCAACAGGAAATTCATATGGCTAGACCATAGGCTACTTAAGAGGAAAGAGCTAGACCTCAACCAAAAGTGAGGTCAACAAATGGACCCCCAATTGGTGTGGTGTGTTGGACAAGCATACCACATGTATTGGCGTTGACCGACAAGATCAAAAAAATAAACACAGAATTTTAAATCAATAGACCTAGAATGAAGTGCAGAATTGAGTGAATTTTATTTCCACTCGGGAGTAACAAATACTCTCACCGGGGAAAAGAAAGGAGATTTTGGGGATAATCATTAGGCAAACTCACAAACTCAATGAAGACTCAATTCGAATTGAATATCTTAAAATTTTAGTTTGGATTTCAATTTATAATTTTAAGGAGATGAAATCATGCATGAGAAAACCAGATTAAACAAAAAACACAAGTTTAGAGAATGGAATAGGCATCAAAGCCTACCCAAAATGCCAAGATGGCAATAGGGCGCCCAAGGCCTATTTCGAATGCAAAGATGGGAATAGGGCACCCAAGGCATATCCCAAATGCAAAGTTGAGAATAGGGAATCCTAGATCTACCTCAAATGCATAGACGGGAATCGTGCTTCGAAGCCTACCCTGAATGCATGCAATGATGAGAATAGGGCGTCCAAGCTTACCCCGAATGCAAAGATAGAAATAGGGCATCCAAGCCTACCCAGAATGCAAAGAATGGAATAGGGCATTCAAGCCTACCATAGATGCCCAAACCAAATGAAAAGATGGGAATAAGTCGTCCAAGCCTACCATGAAAGCAATGATGGGAATAGGGCGTCAAAACTTATCCCGAATGCAAAGATGGAAATAGGTCATCAAAGCCTACCCCAAATGCAAAGATGGGAATAGGGCGTCCAAGCCTACCCCAAATGCAAAGATGGAATAGGGCATCAATGCCAACCCTAAATGCAAAAATAGGAATAGTGAATCAAAGCATACCTCAAATGCAAAGATGGGAATAAGGCATCCATTCCTACCCCGAATGAAAAAATGGGAATAGGACATCCAAACCTACCCCGAATGTAAACATGGGAATAGGGTGTCCAAGCCTACCTTGAATGCAAAGATGGGAATTGGGCATCAAATCCTACCCCGAATGAAAAGATTGACAGTGGAGTAGAAAGATTGAAGAGATTTGCAAGGAGTAAAACACTCCGTGAGAATGTGATGAAATTGGTGTAGATGATGATATTCATGTTACGCAAGCAAAGAGTAAGAAACCTCGAACTCAAGAGAAATGAAATCAAGCAAATTTATTTTCTTTTCTTGTTGTCTTTATCATTATTTAATTATCAAAATACATATATTTTTTCAAAAAAGAAATAAATTTAATTTTCATTGGTTTATTTTTCACAAAAAAAATTTAAATCTCATTATCATCAAGTTTTTATTGTCTTGTTCTTTATTCATCGTAGTTTAAAACCAATGTATGGTTCTGCGGCGCTTGATCCATCACACAAAAATAAAATTCAACAAATAGACAGAATTCTGAATGTAACTTCATTGCATTGCTTTAAATATGTATTACAAGCTGAAAGTATGTTGAAACTATCAAAAGACGACATGCTAGACATAATCTGAAAATATCATTTATTGAAAAAGTGTCTGATGTAGAGTACATCTAAAATATCATATATCATGTCCACTATTTTAATGCAGTACAAAAAGTGACAGGTCATTATCCATCAGACTGTTTATGTGTCTGTCTTATGAGGCGAGCGGATGATCAAACTGACCTACTAAGCCACGCTCCAGGATAAGAATTTCTCTTTTTGTGTACTTAAAAGTACAACCATCTCATAGCTCATATGGTTGTAGCTCCTCCAATTCTGTATCCAGTTAGAATCCATACGACATCTTCTTGCCATCCATCCTTCTCAATGTAATGGAAACTCTGCGTCATGGCACTCCAGGAATGCAATGCTTTGCTAGATTGGGTCTTTTTCCCTTCAAAATTAGAATTGAACCCACCGGTAGCGGAATTGGAATTGATTCTCTGAACTCACCGGGTTCAACAACGTTGATTTCTCTTCCAAATAGAATATTGTTTTTACTCATGAATGAGACTGTGCAAAAATGTCTGAAAAAATCGTAGTGATTTATATGTGGGGGAATACAGTCTCCCTCTTTGTAAATATTAATGATACAACTATCCAAAATGCAGTTCACTGGCAACATGCTCCAGCTAGCCATCCTTTTATCACCATCTTTATTATGGGAGGCAATGGATCCACCTCATCCTATCTTAAAATTCCTAGGGGTTCCCCTACCTATCATTGGTGAAATTGTAGCAACAACCACATTGGATGGTTATCTTACCTTTTCCATGCATACACTTTTGTGGTTCTGAATAATTTCTCTCCAATAGCAAACCAGCTTGACCTCATTCTCTCAGATTGAATACATTGTCAAGAATCCTTCTTTCATCATTTTCAGAAAATACTCTGGTGTACAGCTCCTGATCTTCAAGTATATTGACAAATTTTCCCTGAACTTCTTCTTAGAATTCAAATTCTCTCTTATTTACTTTGCTTATCTTATCTAACTCTTCCATGGAAACCATCTGTGATTGTCAGGGTTGTTCCCTCATCTCGACATATGTAGAATACCAAGTCTGACTCACCTCTATAGATAATGGAATATATGACTCAGTCTCTGGGTATGCTGTCTTCTGGCATCTTGTGTCAGCGGCTATGAACTCCTCAAAAGAACTGTAGTTGCATGTCAGACATTCTACAAATGCCCCTCTCATTGATGCTTGTATGGGAACCTCAATGTTTCACATCAGGAAACCTCTGTAAATTTCATCTGGTACCGCTGGTGGTATCTGCTTTGCAGTAAACTCAAACTCGTCTTCCGTGGTAGGCAAACTGGAGGAAGTCTCTCTCATGCAAGGATCATATATTTTCCCCTCAAGAATTGAGGTTAGTAAATTTTTTGCCTCTTTCAAGCCTTTTCATTCTTCAGGTAAAAAGGTTATGTGCTTGTGACGATTGACATTTCGGCATTGATTTCTTCTTAATATGGCATTCATCGTTCTGTCATCATCACCACTGACTAGATGTCATGTTGGCACAGTTATCATGGACGGTAGGCTACTAGTTCCTTCCATCAGGTTTTGTTGCATTATGACTTTCTTCCTCTTCAGCGTGGAATCCTCTTTAATGATGATCTTCATTAGCGACGGTATCCCTTCTTTCTTTTGATGACTGACTACATCCATCAAGGGACCCTCATAGTCTACATCGACCTGACTGAAATCCAAGTCAAAGTCTATGATGCCACCCTGAGATGCCCTTTCCATATTAAGTATGAGATTCTAGCCATCCTTGAAAACAAAAATCAGCTTTTTTTCCTTACATTTTTTTTTTCTGCAGATGATAGAAAAAACATCAGTGTGCTAAAATTTAGTAGGAACAAGAACAAAATGAAACATTTATTAGACGAAACTTTAATTTATAAAGATGCAAAAGAGTTTTTTTATTTCTTTTAATATAATTTAATTTATTATAATGAATTGTCAAAATTAAGAAAAGCATAAGAGAGAAAGATTGAACTGAACAACTTCAAAGTTTTTATTTTATTGAGGTTAATTTTATTACAAAATTTTGGACCCAGTCACAGATGCTGACCAAATGAATAACCCCAGAATAATAAAAATCTCAAAATCTCATTTAAAGCAAAGTCAAGTTGTATAGTAGGTCTTCAAATATTGTCCATTGATCGACAACATAGGTCTTTCTCCTCAGAAATCCACCAGCCGGTAGGCTTCTTATGAATATACATTTTCTGCGACAAATGGTCCCTCCCAAGTTGGTTTAAATTTCCCACCTACCTTGCAGCATGCAAGAATAGGTTTTTTGAGAAAAAGAATGAGGTCACTGACTTTGAACGTCCTCAGGTAGAAAATTTGTCATGAGCTTCTACCATCCTTGCTTGGTCAAGTTCAAAAATCTATTGCACTCCTTGTCGCTTTCCTTTGAGAGTTTCCAATTCTTCAAGTCCAAGTTTCACACTTTCTTCTATTGTAATTTGATTGGCGACGGTGACTCTGTGAAACAGTTTCTGGACTTCTAATGGCGGTACGGCCTCAGACCCGTATACGAGCACGTAAGGTGTACATTTAGTAGGAGTTTTGAACATCGTACGATAGACCCACAAAGCTTCTAATAATTTATTTTGCCAATCTCTTTTATTTTGCATCCATTATCTTTTTTAAAATTGGCATGAGCATCTTATTAAAAGCCTCAGCTAGGTTGTTTGCTCTAGTATAGTAAATTATAGAATATCTCAAGTTGATCCCATGTCGTCTGATAAAATTGTTGATTTTTATTCTTTTGAAGGTTATCCCATTATCGAAAATCACTCTGTGTGGCACACTGAAATGTTAGATAATCTGACTTTTAAATAATTGGAGAACATGTTATGTTGTAACCTCTCGTAACGGTACTACCTCTGCCGATTTAGAGAAGTAATCCATAACTGTGAGAATATATTTGTGTCCCTTATGGCATAGAGGGTCTATTGGACCTTTTATATCTGTACCCAAACACTTGAATGGCCACGAGGCAACAGTTGGATGTAGCACATTTGGAGGTTGGTGTAAGATCACCCCATGCACTTGGTGAAGGTGTCATCTTCTGGTTGTATCCATTCAATCAGATATCATTGTTGGCCAATAATATCTGAGTCTTTTAACCTTCATCTTCATCGTCAGCCATGTTTAGTGAGCTCCACACAATCTGGTGTGTACTTCTTTGATAATAATCTTTGCTTTGGCTCTGCACAAACATTGCATCTACATCTAATCAAATGATCCTCTGTAGAGGACATCAGCCACTAGAGCATATGGCATAGCACTTCTTTGATGTGATATGCCTCAGACTTGACCTCATGTAATTATCTAGTTTGCAAATATTCCATAAATGTCTTGCGCCAATCTTCGGTATTATTTATCATTGCAGCAATCATCATTCCTGTTTTTTTATATTATGTAGATTGTAGAGGTCGATCCAAGATAAAACTTGTTATTCTTGTACTGTAATGTCAATGGAATCCTCCTAGGGACATGGTAGTTCTTTTGCAAAGTTTGCTAAAGCATCAGCATGAGCATTATCTCCCTGAGGGATTCGTTACAGTGTCACACTAGAAATGCTCCAATAGCTTCATTGCATACTGATGATATTTTGCTAACCTTGGCATCAAAATCTTATATTGTCCGACGACTTGTTGAATGATGAGTTGAGAGTCACCATAGATGGCAATATCCGTTATATCCATTAAGATTACCAATTCCAATCCAGTGATTAGCGCTTTATGTTCTACTTTGTTGTTGGTGCACGACTCTATCAGGTGGTAGGAGAATCTCAACATACCCTTATTTGGCGTGATGAAAATCAGACCAATTCCTGCTTTGTCATATAACTATTCCAGATCCTTTATCTTCTTTGGCTGACGAAGCTCCATCAAAGTACATCTTCTAGTGTTGCGCACTAAAAAATTCCATTTGTAATACCTGTTCATCTAGTAACTCATTGATAAGAGGGGACCCAATTGGAAGTGGGTGTGCGGTGACAAAATTGCTAAAATTTGTCCCTTGATAGAGCGGAGGGAAATAAAAGCTATAATAAATTGCAATAAAATCATTGACCATCTTTCTAGACGTCCATAAAGTATTGGTCGGGTCATCAAATATTGCAATGGATTAACTTTTGAAATTGGGGTTACCTTATGAAAAAGCATTTAGTGTCTAAGCTTTTCAGTGGTGAAAATCAAAGCTAAACAATGCTTCTCAATGGATGGATACTTTATCTCCGTTGGTATTAGATGGTGACTCAAGTAGTAGAGCGCATTTTCCTTACCCTCGTCATTGACTTGAGCTAGCAGGGCTCCAAGAGAGTTGTCTAAGGCTGTGGTATAAAGTATTAAAGGTTTTTCTAGGATAGGGGCTGCCAAAATAGGAGCTGTCATTAAATTTCGCTTAACGTCCTCAAAGGCCCACTGAAATTTCTCTTCCCAAATAAATTTGGCATCTTTTTTATTCCTGAGAGATTAGAAATAAAGTGTCTCAGTTATGGCAAATTTGCTTAGAAAAAATGTAATTGTTTCAGGGTTTTGGGAGGAGGCATTTCAAAGATAGTTTTAATCTTATCTGGGTCAATCTCTAGTCCCTGATGATGGACAAAGAATTCTAGAAACTTCCTGGAGGTAACGCTGAAGACGCACTTTATGGGATTCATCTTAAGTTTATATTTTCGTAATCATTCGAACACGATCCTCAAATCATACAAATGGTCTATTTTCTATTTACTATTGATGACCAAATTATCCACATAACATTCCACTTGGTTATGAATAATATGATAAACAATCCCCATCATAGCTCGTTGGTATGTTGCTCCAGCGTTCTTTAATCCAAACGACATTACGGTGTAGCAAAAGATCCTGAATGATGCTCTGAATGTTGTAATTGTTGGATCTTTTGGAGCTAGCTTAATTTGATTGTATCACGTCTATCTATTCATGAAGGAGAAAATCTTATGTGTCGAAGCGAAGTCCACCATCATTTCAGGTAACGACAACCAAAATTCATCTTTTGGACATGCTTTGTTCAAAACCCTGAAGTTAACACAAATGCAGATATGTCAATCTTTCTTCTTAACTCGCACAACGTTAGCAAACCACATATGGTATTTCTCTTCTTACATAAAGTTACAGTCTATTATTTCTGCACCTCGATGATGACTTGTCGTTATATCTCAAGATACGTTCTTCTGGGAGCTTGCTCTATTGAGGTCATATCTTTGTCCACCTCTATCTTATGTACTATGACTTCTAGAGATAATCCTGGCATTTCATCATAACTCTATGTGAAGCAATCTTTGAATTTTGACTGTAACATGATCAATTCTAAAGATTCTTCATCGATGAGTATAGAACTAATAAATGTAGGTCGGGGATGTTCTTCCATCCCGAGGTTACTTTCCTTCAATTCATCAACAGTTGATTTAATTTCTTTCTCAAATTCTAGCGGGGTATCTTCTATTAGATGATCGCTAGAGTCGTCCTCCATATTGAGACAATCCTCTTCTGACTCACTAGTAACAACCATGCAAAATTTTGAATCATCAACTAGTTCTACCGTACCAAATCCGAGACCCTTTTTCAAATTGGGAATTTTGTTTTTAACATTTGATAATTTTCAAAAAGTTGTAACTTATCTTTTGGCATTTATTTTGACAAATATCCCTATTGAATTACCTTTTGTACACAGGGAGAAAAGTAACCAAAAAATAATTCCATGAATTTATTAGAACAGTTCACTACTAAGTTCACATGACTTTCAAGATTAGTAGAAGTAGAAGCACGATAAAATTTGATCGGCCTTAAACCAGTGCTATGAACTTCCTTGACCTCTAAACCCTCAACCTTTTGAGGGAGAATCAGATTAAGAGTCATGGCATTCACATAGTAGTTTATCTTATCATACATTGTCTCATATTCACTTTTCTCCATATCATCTAACGATATATCGTACTGTGGTTTCTTCTATTTTATCATTATCATGTTCTCCTTAGAAATCTATTCATCATCAATGTTGATGGTCAGCCTAGTCTATCCATCAAGCATGTTGGCTCTTCCTCATACATGTCCCCAGCCTTGACCTCGGGTGCGCGAACTAAAAGAATCCCCTCCAACTCAATGTAAAAGAGTCGTGGAAGATGGTTGAAGCAGGGCTGAATGACTTTGCCCTCGTGATCTTTCTAAATTTTCACTTTTATTTGTCACAACTTCATAAGAGAAGACAATTTTCTTTGGAGGCGTGTAGTAGGTGGCATCTTCAGAATGCCAACTTCATGAACTGAAAATGGTTGTAAATCTGCCTTGATGTAATGTTCTTGTCCTTCTTTGTTATACTTAATGAACTGATGTAAGGAAGATGGAACCATCTTGTGTTCGTGAATCCACAATCATCCAAGTAGAGCATTGGAAGAGGTTTCGACGTCAATGATATGAAATTTAGTAGTTGTTACTAGTTCTCCAAATTTCATAAGCAATGTAATTGATCCAAGGGCTCTTTCTCCATTTTGCTTGAATCCCCTTAACATCATTTTATTGATTGTAAGCTCCTGAGCCTCAATGTCTAAAAATGCCAATGTACGTAGACTCATTAAGTTGAGTGATGCTCGAGGATCTACCAAAACTCTGAAGAACACAAATCTATCAATGTTAATGGAGATATAGAGCGATCGGTTGTGGTCGGCGGTACCAAGCAACAAGTCTTCATCTGTGAAGGTTATCCCAGGTTATTCTTTTAACAAACAAACTTCATCTGAGGACGTATTGATCAACTTAGCTAAGCAAATCTCTGGGTCAAGCAAGGCTGTAACTAGAGACTCTCTCATCTCCTTTGACAAGATTAGAGCGTCATAGATGCTTGACTTGGCCGGCAACCTCCTAAGATGAGCTAGCACGTTATAATATACTTTATATAATCCTCTGTTCTTTACTTTTTTGTGTGTTTCTTCCACTGACGGAGGTGGAGGTGCCTCTTCTTGAGTTACTATTTTCTTTCATTTATCCTTTGGAGCCGTTCTCGGGTGTAATACCTTTCCGCTCCTTAGGTTTATTTCCGTAACTTCTCCTCCTTCTTGCAATGTTGTAGGTAAATTTTCTATTGCTTCTTCTTCATTTGAGTGATCCAAATTGATGGCAAGTGGTGTGCCATGATGCTCAAGGGTTGGCTCCTCACTTCCAAAACTATAATAACAAGTGTTGTCGGCATATTCTTTATTTTGGTTAACGGGTTCATCAGACTCAAGTACAATTTGAGAATCGGTTCGGGAATTGAGACCAGAGTTAGATTAGATAAGATTAGTCACGTTATCACCAGAAACAACAAAAATATAGCCAAAATCATAATCATTATATTCATAAGACCACAGAGGAGCAAAAAAATAGTCATACATGGTCAATGGTTCGAAGATTTTCTTTCCTGAAACCGAGACAACTAATCTAATAGAAGCAGCCCCTATTCTATCCCTGCACTATCAGTGTTCATGGCGGAATTCTTCTTCTTCTTCGATTGTGTTGGCTTTCCCGGTGGAATCTTTGACTCGAACCCACTAGGTGGCTGACTCTGAACAACTGCCTTTGCTGAAGAGGTTTGGATTTTATATAGTATATTCTTGGCTGACTTGCTCCAAATTATACTCCATCTGTCTTTCTCTGAATACGAATCCATTAGTGTGATTGGCTCAGTCAAAAAATTATTTATAGAACTTCTTTCAGATTCTTTTAATTATTCTTTCGGGATCATTACATTCCCTTCCTTAAGATTTTTCTCGAGTCAATCCTTAAAGGTGAAACATTCCTCTATAGTATGTCCAAGCAATCTATGGTATGGGCAATAATTGGGCAGATCTTTGTTGTCGACCTCCTCAAGTTTCTTTGGATTTGACAATCTAAACTCATGCTTCGTCATTAGACTTCTGAACATTTTGGGTACAACTTCCACTTTGAAGGAATATACTAATTTCTTTCATTCTGAAATGGTCAGACCTTTCGTATTATTTGTTTGATATGATCCTCCCTGATGCAACTGCTAACTAGACTAGTGCTGACCTCACTTTTGAGGTGAGGGTTATGGGTCTCTCCTTTAGTGACTAGAATCTAGCCTTATGAATTTCCTAATGACTATCTTAGCATCTTAGAAATGGTACCCACATTCTCTTTAGATATTTCAAGAAAATCTTTATTCTCTATGTTGGTTATATATGTGATCAATAATCTTTAATACAAAGATTAAAGATTACATAAGGAAACCCTCATGAGAATTCCTATAGGACCTATGGACCATAGGAAAGCCTTGCACTGTTCTACATCTTTTTGGACTTCAATACATTGCATCATCATGATTATCATAAACATTGCATTTTCATATCACAATGTTACAATTATTATACCCATGGGGCTGATCAAAATTATTTGAACATAGTTTCCCCTAAAATACCCCACTTGAATATTCTAATTCATTCAAAATTCCCCAAAACTGTCATAAAATCACAAAATCCACTTCAAACCATTTGATATGATCATTTAGACCATTTGAAACCCAAAAACTTACAAAAATACCTAATTTTCCTAAAAATTACCTAAATGCCCATAGACCCCCAAAATATCAAATTTTCAAAAAAAAAACCTCCCAGAGTCACCGATAAATTCTAAAAATCACACCAAATCATTCCTTATATCTTCCTGAGAATTTTGACTGCAATATTGCTACACGTTCGAACAAATTTTTGGCACATAGACACCAAAATAATGAATACTTAAAAATTACTTCGAAGATCATAATACCTTCCACATTGATCGAACATGACCCTGAATACTGTCATTTGACTCTAAATTTCTTATTGATCCGCCTCGAGCCTTTAAATTAACCTTTTGACCACTTTGACCAAAACCGGCCAAAATTACCAAAATGCCACTCATGAACCAAAAATTCCCAAAGCCTCCAAAATCATTTCAAACACCCTTAAAATTAATTTTTGACCATCCATTGGATCCAATATGACCAAATTTACTCACTTTGGCAAAAATCCCCAAATTGAGCTTA
>NEWO01000592.1:219815-239938 GCA_003013225.1 Phalaenopsis aphrodite | reverse complement strand
GACTCATCACTTGGCTCATCGTAGCCTTTCTCCACAACCTCCCAAACGTCATGCGCTCCAAGGAGTGCCTTCATCTTGATACTCCAATTGTCGTAGATGCTTTCCTTAAGCATCGGGACCTGGAACGAAACCATGCCACCGTTTGCCATTTCTCTGTAATGGAACCTCGCTCTGATACCACTTTGTTGGAATGGAGAAGCTTTTGGGAAATGACAAAGGCCAAAAACAAACAACTTATGGAAGATGCTTCACTCTTGTTTAACACCTTACTTGGCTTGATACAAACTAAAAGACTCCACCCCTATTTATACTAGTGGCACCTCCTAAATTAATGGCTAGGATTGTGCCACCACAATTACAATCCAATGGTTACAAACAATTCCACACCTACCACACAATAATTCAACACCTACCACACCTACCACACCTACTACACAATAATTTCATACCTACCACATATTCTAGAATAAGCTTATATAAATTAAGCTTTATTTAAACAACTAAAACCAAGTTTACATTTCAACACTATTCTCTTGTATTTAGACACAAATTATTTTTGTATATGTATATACACACTACCAAATTTGAATAACTGCATGCACGTTACTTAATTTTACATATATACATGCCTAATTCTCAAAATTTAATATTTACATGCATTTCACTCGATTCTAATGGATTTACATGTTTAATGCGTAAGTTTGAATAATTACATGCATGTCACTTAATTCTTACATGTTTACATTCCTAGTGCCTATGTTTTAATATTTACATGCATGTTACTCTACTTTTATGGATCTACAAGCCCAACACTAAAACTTTGGTATATATATAAATGCAAATTTCAAAACTTATATATTTACATGGTTAACGCTAAATATTTATATGCTAGCTATTTGAATATTGAGTTTACTCATCAATTATTAGGGACATACAAACACAATATACTTAGTCCCCATATATTTATACGTTAGCCACCCAAACTTAGGAGTTATAAAAATGTTGCGTGTAAAAATTGATTTTTGGTGTTATATATATAATTATATGTGGAATTAAAATTTTCAGTAATTTATATATGTGATATTTTAAATATGAATATGTGAGAACTAAAAAAAATTATTTGTTACGCATGTGATATTAAAATTTGAGTCTTAAAAGGGGACACGTGGATAATTAGGAAATTAAGTGGTATTTTTTATTTAAATAATCACAAAAAGTTTAAAAATTCATAACTTGGTGTAGAAAATGCTAAAAATAAAATAAATTAATCCCGTGCTCAGTATAAAAGATAATAATGTGAAATAAAAATTTAAAATATTTGCTTTAGTTAATTAACATTGGAAATTCTTATTTTTTACTTAAACTAACTCCAAAAAAGAAAATAAAAATAAATAAAAAATATACAAAATTTTCTCTCGCAATTTAACTAACCCATGAGTAGCAATTCAACAAAATTTTTTAAAAGTTATTTGGATTGAATTAAAAGAATTATGAAGTTAAAGGTCCCAAGGGTAAAATGGTAATTATGAAATTTTAAACCACAATAAAATTTTAGGTCAAACCAAAGGGTTAGAGGGTAATATTGATCATAATTGATTCTCTAGGACGACTGAAACACAAAGGGTCAAAGGATAGAAACCAACTCGTGATATTTTCTAAAAACAAAAAGTAAAAGTGTAATTTCTCCAATTATTGTTGGTTGGGAGATGATTAAGTATGGAAGATTCTCAAATGAAGAGTTTGAGAAAGGAAGACAATAATTAACTAATTTGAAGCTCCATATTAATGGTTAAACATGATACAATCATTTAATAAGGATTAATATCACTTAGCTTAAATTACAAATCTATATGTAATGATCTAGGAGCTTGGTAGTAAGCTAAGATATGAAACTATTTAAAGGGATTAGAGAAGAAAGAACATAATTTTTCATAAACACTATAGGATCAAGTTCAGTTAAAAGAGTGAAATTTCTTTAAGTAATTAAACTTACTCTTGGGACGATCACCCATTTAAACACCGAACAAAATAGTTGTTAGCGTACTCATGTGTTAATTAGGATACAATGAGCATAACTTAAAAGATATCAATTCAATTTGGATGGTTTAATTAACAATCTAGCAATATCAAAATGAACTTAAAATGATTTAGAAGATTTCAAGTTTTTTTGGAGTAATTCTTTTGACATCCTTGGGAGATTCTAGATATTTTAAAGGACATCTGGGTTTGTTGTGATTCGTTGAAGAAAATCATCCTGAAAACACAAACGATTATTGAAAATCAAATGAACCCCTAAGGATCCATCAAGTTATGGTTCGGGACCCAATAATTCACACAGAAAAATAGAAATAGCCCAAATTACTTATCTTACATTAACGACCCAATGCTCAAGAATATGAGTTTTCTCTAACGTATTTAAATCCTTGTGAGCAATTGAGGGTACTTGTTTGTGCCAATATGGATCATTGGACTTGTGTAAGTCTGAGGTCTAGGTGTCTAGTGGAATGAAGATAATGCTAATGTGTGCTAAAACGTGGGATACGATGTGGGATTTTAGAATAGTTTATCTTACCTAAAAAACTTTTAATAAAAGGAGATGATAAGGACCGATAACACTATATGACAACTCTTGAGAAGATGATTGCCCCTGAAACTCTTATATTGTCTGTAGTTCAAACCTGATTAGATTAATTAACATACGGACTGCACCTCTTTACAAAATATTTTTAACAAAAATCTGTTTTGCATGATAAAATTTTATATGCATGAAAATTAAATTCAAATGAAATTTGTAGAGGTCCATGGTTAATCACTTGGATCGAGGTTAGGACTGCCCTCCATAGAGGATTGGGTTGGTAGTTCTTCCTTAAGGTCGGGAAGCACACAGTCCAGCTCTGAGCCCCAACCTTTACCAATGTCTTACACCTAGTCCCGGTCTTCCATATGTGACTACAAGTTTTGTTTTACTTTCTTGTGTTTTATTACGATTCTTTTTCTAACTTTTTTGTATCAGATGCTATGGTTTACTTTCTTGTAGCTTATTTAATTTTCCTACAAATATATTATGCAAATAACTGTGCAGCGGTAGCAGAAGCCTAGATACATATTTATTTTATGCACTGCATTCTCTTTTTATTTACTTTATTGCACTTTATTTTTTTTTAGTACCTTTCATTTATCCTCAATTTACCTTATTTGGCATGTAAACGAAAATTAAAACCAAAACCAAAACAAAAAAAAACCCAAAACAACAACAAAGCTTGACATACACATTGCAAAACTATAAAACCTGGAACTTCGGAACTACTGCGACAACGAAGACTTCAAAGCCAACTATGTGGGCAGCTCGTTCAAGACCTTTCTTTAGTTTAAATAGCAATCCTTAGGATTTTTAAGCTGCCTTTTATGACATAAAACCTCTCTCGTTATTAGGCTCCTGCATAGTCCCTATATGCAGCATGTCCTAACTTGTTTTAGGATTCTGAGGTAGTCACTTGACGTAAAACCTCCTATCTTTTTAGGTTTTTTGTGTAAATCATCATTACACAAATCTAAGCCCTAATTAATAAAATTGGCAAGAGTTAACTTAAATTAATATCATCCTAAATTGAGCCAAACATTAGGATAGTTTAGGGGATTACCAAGAACCTACCCTGAATCTTTAATCTCCCCTACTTTTCTTCCTTTGATTCTTGAAACAAAATCTTTCACTTTTGAACCAATCCCTATTAAAAACTCCACAAACATGTTCGTTGAAAACCTTTCCTTTTGAACACATGAATACAAAAGATTCATGATTTTTATTGAGAGTTTTCTTAAATGATTTGTTCGCTTAAAATGTAATTAATTATATGGGCTTGCCCTTATAGGGAACTTAAAAGAACCCAGACTTAAAATAAAGCCTATTTGACTCCCATATCAAATAGGGGAATATGTTGGTCATCATGTAAACTTGCAGATCAAACGGAAGTAATTTATTTCTATAGTTTATTTAATTGAGCTTATTATCAAGTGGTGTATTACCTTTTAGGGTGGTACATTACTAGTGATTAGCTCGATTATCCAAACTATAGGAATCGATGGGATCAATTTAACCCCATTTTCTTCAAATTAAAATACCTAATTTCTAAATATTATATTACACTTAATTAAACAGTACTCAGTCGTATGGTGACCGACAAATTCCGGCGGCTTTTTTTGGGGACAAGTTTCTCTCTCCATACTAATCAGGAATAATTGTTTTCATGCATCGGTAGTGTGTTGGTTTCCCTCTTGGACAAGATTACCCTTCTTTTCTGTTGGTTTACTTAGTTCATTTCTTCCTTGGATGAGTACAACTAACTCTTTTGGATTTCATGAATTTTTGTTCAAACATCATAAACAAAGAGTTCAGGAATCCTTTGGGTTTTAATTTCTTTTTGTGGGGTCGGACCTCCGATAGGTGTGGTGGTGAATTATATTCACCAAAATGATATTTCATATCATTGATTTCAGATTAGGTTCGAATATTACACTACATCTCATCATTTTGGTGTTAATCTGATTTAGTAAATTAAACTCAATTCTTTACACTTATTTTGCAAGTTCGTATTTATACACTAATTGCAATTTGAAATACACTTTAATTCACTTTAGTTATGAATTATGCCCAGTAAACATACATTCCCTACCACTTTTAGCAAAGGATTAGGCCTTTTCTGACGTTCCAACCTTCAATCGACAGTGACAATGTCGACTCTGAAGTTGTTGTTTAGCTTTGCAGACAATTCATCCTACGATGAGGCTACTCTCAGCCAGAGATCGATGATCAAGTTTGGGTCTGAATTTGATGGAGTTGAGCTGCTTCTGGAGAAATTTCCTCGTGTTGTCATTAAGATAACTTTTAAGGTTGTTAAGCCCACAATTCAATTTGATATGAGCTCTCAGCATGAATTCCCTCCCATTAAGACGATGAAGTCTGCCAAGGCTCCCATGCCTATTCAAGTAGTAGTTCTGTCATCTGTTAGGTCAGTTACCCCATCCACTTCTGGACTCACAACTGTTGTGCCTGCTTTCATTCCTTGTAAGTGAAAGAGAGTAGTTCTAGAACAAGAGCTTGAAATTTTTGTTGCTTCATTTGTGTTTGAGGTTGAATTTACTTCATGATCCATACCTCTAACACAATCACAAAGAAGGAATAGATCGAAAAAACTGCAAAAGGCAGCTAAAAATGAAGTTGCAAAGGTTACCTCTGATGACAAATATCTCTAGTTAGAAGAGTTAGATGTGTTTGAAACCTCTCCCCTTCTTGAAGAGAGTAGATTTCACCCACTTTCTATTGCTCTCTCTGAAGAAAGCCTTTACAGAATTGCCGTAACACTGCCACTACTTCATTGACCGGTGAGAGAGGGAACATCCCCCCTATCTCGAGTTTGATTGGTATTGGAAAAGCTAGCAAAAGAAGAACATTGCTGCATGATTGAATTAAAAGAGGATGGGATCTATAATCTCATCAAAAGTGAAAGCTGAAATTGTGAGACGCCCGTAGAGATTTTATAAATTTCAAAAGACATCTAAGCCTCGATATCTACTAAACTCTGTTTAGGTCCTCGGGATGATATGGTTTCAGTTCCCGTTTCCACTACTGAACCACTTAAGAGCAGAATACCGGTCAAATCCCGGTTAAGTCCTAGGATTCAGCCTGTCTTAACACAAAAGAAGTCCTTTAGAGATTCTTACGATAATAAGGCTTCCACTACGAGCTCTAGATTAGTCGATGGGGAAACATACCTCTTCCCACGATTATGATGATTTCAACGGGACACCCCATCCCCATGCATCTCTAAGGAAAAAAGATTTAAATTGCTAAAGTCTCCAGACTGGTTTCTTTGATAGAGATAGAAAAACATTTTATAAGAAAGAAAGACGAGTTTGATAGCTCGATCGATGCCACTATAGTTTCCCCGACTACATAGATAGAGGAGAAACAATTGCCGCAGACTCTGCCGGATATCAAAGTAGCTGAAGAGAATTCAATCGAGGCTAAATTGGATAAGTTACGAACTGACTTGAGCTAGCTTACCAAAGATGAGGAATTAGCGATGCTGATACGTATTCTGATGAATAATTCATGGAAATCAATATAGTTGACATGAGAGCCCAAGCAGCCTCACGAGAAATTCAACCTTTTGATGAAGAGGACACTGATACAGACTCTTGTAGAGCAGTTCAGAGTCAGAGAGCAAATCATTAGATTGGAGAAAAGAATGGAAGAGGTGCTTTCTGCAATCATTGTGATATCTGCACAGTCTCTGACTCTAACGACTATGGAGGTGCATCCACCAAAAATAGTGCAAATAAGAGATGACAGAAGGGATGCCACCTCTTCCAACAAAGAAGGTGAGCCTAAAAGAAACTCCGTTCATAGTTCGGTACCGGAAAAGGACATTAAACAATATATGGACCAACTGGTTTGAGAGATCATAGCCCAATCCAAGGGATGATTAGTTCCAAAGGGTAGACCCTACCCAAAGGAGTTTGATTCTTTTTCATATCCTAAGGGATTTGTGCCTCCTACCTTCAAAAATTTTGATGGAACAGGAAACCCGAGACAACAAATAGCACATTTTAGAGCCAATTGTTGCAATGTAAATGGGAATGAAGCTCTTCTATTCAGATTGTCTGTTAGTAGCTTATCGGGGATAGCCTTTGAGTGGTGTGCTGACCTTCCTAACGAATCAGTAAAAACATCTACTGAGTTAGAAAGTTTTTTGCGAAAAGATTCGCTGGGACACAGTCCCAAGTGACTATAAGAGATCTCCATAAGGAACAGCAGTAGCCTAATGAGACACTGGTGGATTATCTCTTAAGCTGGATAAACCTAAGCATGAAATGAGAGCCACATTTTGATGAAAAATACGCAATTGATATAGTGCTCGAGAATATCCATGGAAAGATCAGTTTCATGCTTAAGGGACTTACCATTAAGTCTTTCGAGAAGCCCCTCACAAAGGTTGCAAAGCTTCAGGAGGAGCTTAAGCACTCGAATGAAGGAAAACCAGATAGAGCCAAACCATCATTGCCTTATGACAAGAGAGTCGAGACGGTATCTGTAGTTGATAAATGGAAGCAACTGATGAATAGGAATGACCATACTCGATGTTTCTATCAACAACAAGAATCAAGTCCCCAGTTTACTCAGCTACTCAGCCAGCAAGTTAGTCATCGTCCGCCTCAATATCCTTAACCCAATCAGTAGTATGTGCCTCAGTATTCTCAGCCTCCAGATCGATAGTGTGCGCCATGGTTCGTTCAGCAAGGAAAATCCTTAAGTCAACCCAAAATCTACAATAAACTGACTCTAACAGAGCTCTTGAACAAAGTACACTCTTTCAAAATGAGGCAGTGGCCATGATTTTTAGGAATTGTGAAAGAAGACTGAGTTCAAGCTTCCAGAAGCTAAGAGGTTGGAAGAAGCTGGTAGGACAAATAATCAAAACTATTGTCTTTCCCACAGAATGTTAGGTCATACAATCAAGAACTACGTCACGTTTAAGGATTAACTCGAGAGGAGTTACCGATATGGAAGTATAACCCTCCCAAGGGAATATTTACGTGAACATGTCATAGGTTCTATAAATATGATCACCGCCGAACAAGTCTATTCCTGTACCGAAGGTGAAAGTTGGAACACAGATTGGAATAAGTCATCCAAGAGACAAGGTCTGGATTGCTTCAGCTCAAGTTGTCATCGAAGATCAACCACCTGCTCAAGTTGTCACTCAGGGTCAACCATCCATTCAGGTTACACCCGAGAAGGCACCAAAAAAGCCTGCATGTGAGAAGATCAATGAAGATAAAGAAAAGAGCGAGATCGATAGCGCGAAGCTTAGGATAGGGGTTGCTTTTGATAGGGTAGTGTTTTGTGACTTGGTGAAGAAAATCCTCAAGCCTATTACTCTATATGATCATCTTGTTATCCCGTCACAATATTATAATGATAACGCTTTTGATTTTGGTTATGTTTTGACTCTTTCTTTTGAGAATGTCGATATCCATAACCAGATTACTCGAATTTTGATTCTCAAAACAATTCTCAAATTGTACAATCCACCGCTAGTGACGATCGAGATAGTGGAAGTGAAGGAGATTATGATTACGATAATTTGTCGAGCGAGGAGCCAACCCTCGAGTTCAAAGGAACACCTATTGCAGTTAGTTTTGATTCTTCAGAGTCAGAGTCAGATGTAGAGGATTTGACTATGATGTCAGGAGACACTTCCATCAAGTCAACACAAGAAATGGAAGAAATTACAGAGGTAATCTTGAGGAGTGGTAAGATGTTGCCTCCATGAGTGGCCCCGATTGAAAAAGAGAAACAAACAGTCACTCGAGAGGAACCACCTCCACTTGTGGGGAAGACATCTCTTCTAGACCAAGTTAAAGAATTCAACAAAGTAGATTATAATGTACTCGCTCACCTAAGGAAACTACTAGAGAAGCTAAGTATTTTTATGCTCTAATCCTGTCGAAGTAGATGAGACATGCTCTCGTCGAGCCCCTACTCGACCCAAAAATTTTCTTAGCCCAGTTGACTAGTACATCCTCTGAGGTAGCTTATTCATTACAAATCAACCCGAAGTCACCTTTTTGAATAAAGATCTTTTACTTGGGACAACAGACCACAACAGACCGCTCTACAGTCAATATTGGAAAGTTGTTCTTTCCAGAGTTTTAGCAGACCCAGGAGCTTCATTGAATATAATGAATCTCCGAACATTAGCTTATCTAGATGTTAATGCACTAAAACTTGATAATGATAAAATGATGTTAAGGCGATTCAACCAGAAGGTAGAAAGATCTTTGGGAGCTATTACTTTGATGTTAAAAGTTGGAGATTTGGTAACCACTGCAAAATTCCATATCATCGATTCAGAAATTTCTTTCAGTGCTTTACTTGGACGTCCTTAGATTCATGAGTATAATATGGTACTGTCGTCTCTGCATCTGTGTATCAAGAACTACAAAGATTGACGAGAACAATGTATTAAAGGAGATCTTCAACCATTCTCAATTCATGAAGTGGGGATGTATGAAGATGTTGTGTATTATACACCTCCAAGGAAGACCGTCTGTTCCAGAGACATGACAATTGATAAAGATAACACTGCAAAGAAGAAAATACGAGCGAAGGTTCAATCAACTCCAATTCAACAATCTGTTACTTCTCCTACTTCAAAAAAGGAAGATGATTCTATTAGCCTACATATCCGAGATCAAGGCTGAGGACATAGACAAATAAGAATCAATGGGTTGTTCAAACTAGAAAATCCAACTATTAAAGTTTACTTGGAATCCAACTCAGATGATGAAGAGTTTCAAATAAAGGATGAGAAGAAGCCCCAATTTAAAATTTAAGTTGAAGAGGAAGGAAAGGATGTGTACTAGATGATGTACGATCGAATCAATAACTATTTACATGCCATGATCTTAACTCCGATCAAATCTAATAAGGTTGAGAGCTTAGGGGTTAAGGAAGTGCATACTAAATACCTGAAGCCGATCAAGTCTTACTCTGCTACTACAACTACTTCTTCTTCTCTAGATATTGTTGTAGTCTTTGAAGAAAGTTCTAATGAATTAATGGAATTATCTTTTGGTTACTTTTCACTTTATGTTAAGAACTTAGTTTAGTAGGGTTCATTGATGAGCCATATGCTAAAAAGCAAATTGAAACTCTTTGAAAAGCTATAGAATACCAAGGCCCATAATTTTAATTCAATGAGTGGCCTTGGATTCGGAACGATAGGACAATTTGATGAAACAAAATTTTGCATGGTTGTTACTACGGAGCAATGTATGGATGTTGATGAAAATTATGAAGAGCCACCGATAGAAGATGCTCCCCACGAGTTCGAGGAAGAGATCAAGTCTACTATCGATGAATTAAGGGAAATTAACTTGAGAACAGAGGAAGAGCTTAGACATACCTTCATTAGTTCCTTGATTAATGAAAAGTATTCTAAGGACTTGATGAAATTGCTCTAAGAATTTAAAGATTGCTTCACTTGGAGTTATAAAGAGATGTCGGGTTTAGCACCAAAAATCAGAGTCCACAGACTCGAGGTTGATTCAAGTATCCCCCCTGTAAAGCAATCACCTCGAACAATGAGGGTGGAAATTGAACAACAAGTTGTTGCATGAGTTAAGAAGTTAATAGACACTAACATTGTGAATGAAGAACAATACCCCACATGGTTAGCAAATGTTGTTCTAGTCAAGATGAAGAACGGAAAAATTTGAGTCTGCATTGATTTCATAGATTTGAATAAGTAATGTCCAAAAGATGAATTCTCTCTACCAATACCAGAGTTAATGGTGGACATCACCTCATCTCATGAATCTTCTCATTCAAGGATGGCTCCTCTACGTGCAATCAGATAAAGATGGTACCCGAGGATGCTTTGTTAACAGCTTTCAGAATGCCAATCAGAATATTTTGCTACACAGTGATGGCTTTTCGTCTAAGGAACGCAATAGAAACATACCAGAGAGCGATGATAAATATATTTGATTATCTCATCCATAAACAAGTAAAATGTTATGTAGATGACCTGATTATTAAAAGTGAAGATAAGAATGATCTTTTGTACGATTTGAGGATTGTATTTAATCGGTTATAATAATATAATCTTAAGATGAATCCTTTAAAGCGCACTTTCGGTGTTACCTCCGGAAAATTTCTAGGATTTATTGCCTGTGACCGGGGAATCGAGATAAATCCGGATAAGATAAAAGCTATCATAGAAATGCAATCTCCAAAAACTTTAAAACAACTACGATCCCTACAAGAAAGTTTGGCTTTTTTAGGCGGGTTTTTTTTTATTTTTTGGGAAGGTGTCAACCTTTTTCTGCTTTGATCAAGAAAGATGCAAAATTCATTTAGGATGAAACTTGTTAACGTGCGTTTAAGAATATCAAATAATATTTAATGATGCATCCAATTTTAGCGGTCCTTATCCCAGGTCGACCTTTGATAATTTACACCACGGCGTTAGACGACTCCCTCGGATCCTTGCTAGCACAAGTTAATGATGAAGGCAAAGAAAATGCTCTTTATTTATTAAGCAGACGTCTAATACCAACAGAAGTAGACTATCCTCCAATTGAAAAACATTGTTTAGCTTTATTCTTTGCAGCTCAAAAGTTAAGACATTACATACTTTTACATAAGGTCAGTTTAATTTTACGAGTTAATCCTTTGCAATACCTAATGACTCAACCAACGTTAGCTGGCATATTAGCTAGGTGGTTGATGGTATTGCTGCAATTTTATATAGCTTTTGTCCCTCTTTGCGCTATCAAAGGGCAAATACTAGCAGACTTCGCAGCACACCCACTTCCAGCCGGATCCCCTCTCAACAACAATCTACCAGATGAGCAAGTGTTGAATGTAGAATCTCCCAATGAGCAGCATTGGGAAATTTATTTTGACAGAGTTGCATCAGCTACACGAGTCCAAGGTTTACATAAAGTGTACCTAGAAAGGCGGGAATTGGCTTAGTGTTCATGACACCAGGGCGCGGAATGATGAGATATTCCTATCACCTTTCAGAGTCGTGCACTAATAATGAAGCAGAGTACGAGTTCTTAATAGCGGGATTATAACTGACAACTTCGATGGGTATTACAGATGTCAACAAATATGAGGATTCATAGTTGATTATCCAACAAATGTCCGGTCAATACAAAATTCTAAAAATGAGGCTTGAGGAATACTACAAGTATGCCATAAAATTGTTGGAACAAATCCCGAATGTTACTTTGTATAGGAGTCCTCAAGGGAATAAGTCGCATGCGGGCGCTTTAGCAAAGTTGGCTAAAGAACTTGCATGCCCGCAACCAGATTCAGTTGAGATTGATGTTAGAGGAAGACATATGTTATCATGAATCGATACAAAAAGACTATGTGAAGCAGAGGAAAGGGATTCAATGATATTAGCTACAGCGGTTGAGGATATTGAGAATTGGAGACAACCATCCATCAAATATCTGCAAAAAGGTGCGTATTTAGATGATAAGTCAGCGACATATCAGATACTGAAGAGAACAACGTCGTATGTACCGGTCCATGACATTTTTTTCAGAAGAGCATTCGATCAGATGTGGTTGAGGTGTTTGGGTCGTAAGGAGGCACAAAATCTTATTAAAGAGGTTCATGCCGGACTGAGTGGTGCACATCGATCAGGATCAAAAATGAAGATGAAGATCAAAAGAATGGGCTACTATTGGGCTGCTATGATGGCAGATTACATGAAAATGGCCAGAAAGTGCCAACAGTGTTAGATAGATGGGGTGGTTCTACACCAGCCATCGAATGTGCTACACCTAATTGTTGCCTTGTGGCCATTCGAATGTTGCGGTACAGATATATTGGGTCCTATAGACCCCCCTTCTTCTAAAAGACACAGATTTATTCTTGTAGTGATATATTAATTTTCAAAATGGGCAGAAGCGATTCCGCTACGGGAAGTTACATCACTTCATGTCCTACAGCTTTTTAAGAACTAGGTTGTTTACTGTTTCGCGCTACCTCGCAGGATAATCTCAGACAATGGAACAACATTCAAGAGCACCAAAATCAACAGCTTCATCAGGCAACATGGTATAGATTGGAGGTATTCAACGATCTACTATCTAAGAGAAAATGGCCTGGCAAAAGCTTTCAACAAAACGCTAGTACAAATTCTAAAAAAAACCCTCAACGACAATATAAGACAATGGCACGAGAAGTTGTTGGAGGCATTGTGGGCCTATAGGACAACAATCAGGACCGCCACTAGATCCACACCATATACTCTAGTGTGTGGGTCCGAAGTCATACTCCCTTTAGAAAAATAATTGCCTTCGCTTCGAGTGGTTGTGGCAAACAAGATTACTACAAATGACAACTCCAGACTTCGACTAGAAGAATTAGAATGCCTAGAAGGATGAAGACTAGTAGCACAATATAATCTTGATCTTTATCAAGCCAAAATGGTTCAAGCCCACGTTAAATTGGTCTGCCCAAGGACTTTTAATGCTTGTGAGCTTGTCCTAGTCCTTAAAAGACCTATCATCGCACACCACAAGATAGGTGGAAAATTTTAGCCTACTTGGGAGAGATCATTTGTCGTGGAGAGAGTCTTCACCGGAGGAGCCTATCAACTAGTGGATTGTGAAGGCGATAGACCTATGCTTCTGATCAATGGGAGATACTTAAAGAAATACTATGTAACCTGGCACCTTTAGTGACCCTCTTATGCTACTTTTTGTGTCTTTTGTCTGTTTTGGGCATCAATAAATAAAATTGTTTAAAAAAAAACTAAATTTTCATGAACAAAATTCGGCACCTCATGTCTTCTCACACCTTTTTGCATATGTTTTTTTTTAAAACTAATTACTTAATAAATTAATTAAAAAATAAATATATGAGGATTCTAATAATCTTTTTATCATTCTAAGTTTTATCTAAACTGGAGGGTGTTGACATTTATCCTATTTTCTACAGGGAAATGTCGGGTTGGGGACTGTTAGTTTCAGTTTTGCATGGCTTGCATCACACCCCAATTATGAAGTGATTGTCTCAGAAGTCTAAAGCTCGTCATTTGAAATCAATGGTAGCAACCTCTGATGGCAGCATGATTGATTATGTGGCAGGGGCTTTAAGACTCAAGCTAAGAAGAGAACCTATCGACACGACATTGCTTGTCTCAAGAAGAAGGCCCTCGAAAGGGTTAAGAAAGCTCTAGCTACAATGTTGTTAATACTCAACACACCTGTTAAAAATAAGTTTGACAAAATAATCAAAGATGAAGAAGGAGCAGTCACCAAGCCTCTGCAGCGAGAGCAGGAGGAAGAGGTCAAGACTATTGTTTCTGGTTTGCCTGAGTACATGCCAACATTGCCTTATCAAGGGTGTAATGACTGTGATGGGTACAGGTCTTCTACATAGTTTGAAGAGGAAGGGAATCTGAACCCCTGTTGGGAATGCCCGGGGGGAATTCATGAGGGGCTCCCACAAGGGGCATTCATAGAATGTCATAACTGCAATGTGTTATTTTTGTAGAGTTACAAGACGTTGGAGTATTACATAGCCAACACGCCGACATATAAGAAAGATAAAGAACAAGAGATAGAGCCTTATATACCACGCCACATGGATTGTGCAACCTGATCAGATAATCATCAGTGGGAAATAAGAAGAATGAAGAAAATCTATTGTAATACTTTTGATTATCAGGTCAAGATTGGTGGAAAGCGAGTCAATCTGGTAGAAGGATTGGAGCTACACACTGATGTCTTCTCAAAAGAGGAATAGAAAGAGATCTTAGATTGTGTCTTCCGTCTAAGAGATTTGGGTAGGGCGGGTTGCTTACATGAGAAAACATATTATGAGCCAGAGAAATGGATGTGAGGAAAGTGGAGATTTACCATCCAGTGCAGATGTTGTTACAACTTCGCACTTAAAGATGGTGTTCCCCCTGGGATACTCCAGTATGACCAAGTGGATCTGATGTCCGCAATATTAAAGAAAATGATAAAGAGGATGGTTTGATGGAGGGTGTTACCAGTGGATTGCATCCCCAACAACTGTATAAATATATGACTGCGGGGACTGCATTCCTCACCACATTGACCATCATGACTTTCTCCGACCTTTTTCTACAGTTTCTTTCTTGACCGAGTGTTACATACTATTTAGCAAGGAGATTGTCGTATTGGGACCTAGTGAGTTCCGAGGATAGTTTAAGATTTCACTACCAATTGGATCAATATTGGTATTATTAGGAAATGGTGCAGACCTGGCCAAACATTGCATTCCTTGAGTTCCCACCAAACTGGTTTCAGTTACTTTCAGGAAGATGAATCCAGAGAAAACCCCTCATTGGTTTAAGCCTGCTCTAGAATTAGAAGAGCTACGACCTCTTGAGCTTTGACTCAATTCTACCCGTGGATGTGTGTAAAGGGGTTCTTTCTGGAGCACATACCTAAAGGGGTAACTTAGTCACTTCAGCCATAGATGTTAGACTGTTTTTGTCTGCCAAGGCCCTTTTGTTAGCATGGGTGATGATATGTCTGTTGGTTGTTCGATAAGTCTGTCAGCTTAAGTAGTTGATTTTGTTATCATCAATGCAAACACTTGTATTCATCATAAGTTTAAACGTTGTATTTTTCAGATTTAATAGAAATGAGAGTTGGATGCAGTGGGATCTTTTGAAAGCCGCCTAGCTGAATGTCAATCCAGTTTTAACGAATAAAGAATGATAAAATAAAAAAATAAGTTAATTAAGAATATTATTTCATTAAAAAAAACTTTGAAAGCTTATGTATTTTTACAAAATATTTTCTTTTTAAAAATACAAAAATTTCTAAGAACACTTTGAACACAAAACGAGCTGGCAAAATGATATTCATCACACCCTTTATAACTCTCCAATCTCCAACATTATACAATATTCACATGTTCTGTGACACTCTCTTTAAATATGTAACATTTTTTCACACCTCTTTCATAATTCCTCTTCCAATTCAAGATATCAAACTTCTCACACAACTTGAGATTTTCTTCAGGATAAAGGAGTAAACCAACAAGGTGCCTGATTCTTTCCCGCACTGGATATGTGTAAGACCTCCATGTTTTTTTAGGCATACGATTCCTACAATTTTCTTCAGAATAAGGGAGTAAACCAACAAGGTACCTGATTCCTTCCCGCATTGGATAGGTGTAAGACCTCCAGGTTTGTTGAGGCATCCAATTCCTACAGTTTTCTTCAGGATAAGGGAGTAAAACAACAAGGTACCCAATTCCTTCCTGCACTGGATATGTATAAGACCTTCAGGTTTGTTGAGGCATTTTATTTCTATGATTTTCTTTAGGATAAGGGAGTAAACAAATAAGAAACCCAATTCCTCCCCGCACTGAATAGGTGTAAGACCTCCAGTTTTGTTGAGGCATCCAATTCCTGCATTAATGACCCAATGCTCAAGGATATGAGTCTTCTCTAAGGTATTTAAATCCTTTTCAGAAACTTGGGATACTTGTTTGTGCCTAATATGGATCATTGGACTTGTGTAAGTCTAAGATCTAGGTTGCTAAGGTAATGACGATAATGCTAATGTGTGCTAAAACGTGGGATACTATGTGGGATTTTAGAATAGTATATCTTACCTTAAGGACCTTTAATAAAAGGAGAGGAAAAGTACCGATAATACTATTCAACGACACTTGAGAAGATGATTAACCCCCTATACTCTTAGGTTGTCTATAGTTCAAACTCGATTAGATTAATTAACCTACAGACTGCACCTCTCTACAAAATATTTTTAACAAAAATCTCATTTGTATGATAAAATTTTGTATGCATGAAAATTAAATTCAAATGAAAATTTGTAGAGGTCCACGGTTAATCAATATGATCTAGGTTAGGACTGCCCTCAATAGAGGATTGGGTTGGTAGCTCTTACTTAAGGTCGGGAAGCACACAGTCTATCTCCGAGCCCCCACCTTTACCAATGTCTTACACCTAGTCCCGGTCTTCCATATGTGACTAAAAGTTTTCTTTTACTTGCTTGTGTTTTATTACGACTCTTTTTCCGACCTTTTTTTGTACCTGAAGCTTTTGTTTACTTTTTTGTAGTTTATTTAAATTTCCTGCAAATACATTATGCTACTAACCATGCAGCGGTAGCAGAAGCCCAGATACGTATTTATTTTATGTACTGTATTCTCTTTTTATTTACTTTACTGCACTTTATTTTTCTTAGTACCTTTCATTTATCCACAATTTACGTTATTTGGCATGTAAGCCAAAATTAAAACCAAAACTAAAACAAAACAAAACCCAAAACAACAACAAAACTTGACATACACATTGCAAAACTATAAAACCTAGAACTACAGAACTACTGAGACAATGAAGACTTTAAAGTCAACTTCATGGGAAGCTCGTTCAAGACCTTTCTTTAGTTTAAATAACAAACTTTTGGACTTTTTAGGCTTTCTTTTATGACATAAAACCTCTCTCTTTCTTAGGCTCCTACATAGTCTCGATATGCAGCATGTCCAAACTTGTTTTAGGCTTTTGAGTTAGTCACTCAACGTAAAATCTCTTATCTTTCTAGGCTTTTAGTGTAAATCATCATTACACAAATCTAAGACCTAATTAATAAACTTGGCAAGAGTTAACTTAAATTAAAATCATCCTAAATTGAGCCAAACATTATGATAGTTTGGGGGATTACCAGGAACCTACCCTGGATCTTTAATCGCCCCTACTTTTCTTCTTTTGATTCTTAAAACAAAAATTTTCACTTTTGAACCAATCCTTATTGAAAAGTCCACAATCATGTTCGTTGAAAACCCTCTCTTTTGAACACATGAAAACAAAAGATTCATGATTTTTATTGAGAGTTTGCTTAAATGATTTGTTTGCTTAAGATGTAATTAATTATAGGGGCTTGCCCTTATAGAGAACTTAAAAAAACCTAGACTTAAGATAAAGCCTATTTGACTCCCATATCAAATACGGGAATCTGTTGGTCATCATGCAAACTTGTAGATCCAACGGAAGTAATTTATTTTTATAGTTTATTTAATTGAGCTTATTATCAAGTAGTGTATTACCTTTCAGGGTGGTACAGTACTCATGGTTAGCATGAGTATCTAAACTATAGGAATCAATGGGATCAATTTAACCCAATTTTTTCAAATTAAAATAACTAATTTCTAAATATTATGTTACAGTAAATTAAACCGCACCAAGCCGTATGGTGACAAAAAACTGGCCAAACTGTTGTGTTCCTTGCCGAGCATGTTGTGATAACAGTTGGGAACCTTGATGAGAATGTTTTACCTATATGTTCGTTGAAAACCCTCTCTTTTGAACACATGAAAACAAAAGATTCATGTTTTTTATTGAGAGTTTTCTTAAATGATTTGTTCGCTTAAGATGTAATTAATTATAGGGGCTTGCCCTTATAAGGAACTTAAAAGAACCTAAACTTAAGATAAAGCCTATTTGACTCCCATATCAAATAGGGGAATCTGTTGGTCATCATGCAAACTTGTAGATCAAACGGAAGTAATTTTTTTCTATAGTTTATTTAATTGAGCTTATTATCAAGTAGTGTATTACCTTTCAGGGTGGTACAGTACTCATGGTTAGCATGAGTATCCAAACTATAGGAATCAATGGGATCAATTTAACCCCATTTTTTCAAATTAAAATACCTAATTTCTAAAGATTATATTACAGTAAATTAAACCGCACCCAGCCGTATTGTGACCGAAAACTGGCCAAACTGTTGTGTTCCTTGCTGAGCATGTTGTGATAATAGTTGGGAACCTTGATGAGAATGTTTTACCCATATCTTCATTGGCTGCTTTCCTATATCAATCGTTGTCACTGTCTAGGACTTCCTCTCAAATATTTGGGTTGTTCTGGTCTTTTCTGATTTGTCTTATGAATCTATATGTTTAACTTCCACTTACAGATTGCTAGCTTTTCTGAGTAGCTTCTTGAAGGACTTGATGGTGAGTCCCTTAAGCATGAAAGCTACTAGCTCATGGATGCTTTTAAGTAGGATCTCAATCGCATGATTTTCCTGTATCTAAGGCTCACATTTCATAGCCCTGCGTAAATCATCTGTGGTGTTCCCTTCAACAAGAGGTTGGGTGTTGCGCGCAGATGTTGTGGCTCTAGTTTTGATGACATGAATATTCATAAAGTCTTCATCGAGATATTTGTTAAAGTCAAAATGTTCATCATCATCATCATCAATGAAAACTCCATGTTCTCAAACTAACTCAAAAATCTTGATCCTGACCTTCTCAAACTTTTCTTCAATTATGTACTCTTGTATCATCTTAAGATCTTCAGGACTCTGCTGAGCATCCTCCACTTGTTCATCCATATCGCTAGCAATAGATGCGACGATGTCTGATACTTTGAACCCTTGCTTCATTCCATGATCCTACCCTACAGGTTCACTGAACTGTATTGATATAGAAACCTTAGGTACACATACCTATTTCTTCGACGATGATGTCTTGAGACGGGGTGTCTCAACAGAGGCATCAACATGTCAAAGAAAGTTATGCTCCCCATGATGAAGACCAGATACAGTGGTTGACATCACTTTTGGTTGAGATCTAGTTTTTCCTCTTTAGCAGCCTAAGGTCTAGTCATAGGACTTTCTTGTTGACTATTCTTAGAGGACTAGAAAAGGAACCCTCACCATTAGAAACTCTAAACTCTTCTATTCTCAACTTGAAGTTCCACATATTGGTCCTAACCTTTAGCACATGGTAGGTGGGGCCACTATAGAAGAAGCTCAAGGGGTATCCCCATAAAACTACTTGGCCTTAAGGTTGATGACCAAAGGAAAATATGTTGAGATTTTCATACCTATTTTATACTGTTTTTCATGATATTGTACTTTAAAGAAAGGTATTTTTGATGTTTTGTTGCAGGAATGATGAATTAGGGTCATTGGAGCAGAAAGATGCAAAAAAGAGCGAATTTTGAGCGAAAAGGACCAAAATGTGAAGATTTGAACTAGGCCACCGACGGTGCCCTCGATGCCGCCGATGGTGAGATTTTCCCAAAACTACAGGACAAAAATTATCTAGAAGCCCGCCGACGGCGCCCTTGAGGCCACAAACGGTGAGATCGACGGTTATGCCTACTCAAGCTTTGGATAAGGCCAAATTTTGAAGGGATGCTCAGGCAACTCTTGGGAAAGCTCGTCTACAACTTTAAAAGAACATTTTGGCCGAAAATAGAAGAAGTCTAAGGAGTCTAAAGAGTGTTAGAGGCCTTGGAGGTTACCACTAGTGTAGAGAATTTCCATTAGAATGTAACAATTGTGAGGAATTCTTTGAGAGATTGTAAGAGTGGAGGGAAAGTGAGAGATTTCTTATTCCTTGTTACTTCAAGGAGAAATTTTGTATGTTGTAATGAAAGGAAGAGATTTAGAGGAACTTCAAGGAGTGTTCTTGGGGAGAAATTAGAGATAAGTTATTTACTTGTTGTATTTTGTATGAATTTGATTTTATATATGAATTCCGAGTTTTTTTTTGTTTTCCTCATGAGTTCTGAGTA
>NEWO01000592.1:136140-191372 GCA_003013225.1 Phalaenopsis aphrodite | reverse complement strand
AATTTATCAAATTTGTAGAATGACACCAAGAATAAAAAGGAGCAAAGAAAAGAGCCCATTCGATTCAATCAATTTTGTCAAGTTTGAAAGCTCAGGATCGATATAGTGACTCTCTGAAGTGACAAAAATTAATTCAGGAGCGATGTTTTAAAAGTCCAGGTGGAGAAGTGGAAGACCTGATAGTCCGTTGACAGTGGGAACAGTTCTATTGTTTCTCTTTTTTAGTAGTGATTTCTATTGTAAGGGAGTTTTATTCAAATCTCCCAGACGCTGAGGACAATCGAGCTATGATTTGAGGGAAGTTGGCACCTTTTACTCTAGAGGTAATAAACTTGTTTTACAATTTACCATAGAAGATTTTATGTTTTTATGTGAATTACAGTCCTACAGAAGCAGAGTTAGACGAGATTATTTCATATTTGACTATTGGGAGAGAACTTTGGAAGATTACCAATGAGAAGAGAGTAAATTTCCGAACTTGAAAGTTATGTGCACCTTTAAAGGCCTGACACTATTTCATTTCTGCTTGTCTGCTTCCGACCAATCATCTCAGTGAAGTGACCAGAGAGAGAGCAACGTTGAATTATTATATTCAAAAGAGAAAGCCCACCAATACAGGGGCTTTGATCTATCACACTATCATCAGTTTAGCTACAGGTGCTACTACTGCAGATATGGGATTTGCTTCCTTGATATTTTCATTATGCAAGCAGGCTGGCGTGAAGTATGATAGTTGCGAGGAAGTTTTGTTACCTCTAAAGCCCATTACGAAGGTGAATGTGAAAACTTATTTTGAGCATTCGATTTTTGCCTGGAGAGGAGAATTTTTCAGAAGTTATGGATTAGAGACGTCTGTTGCATCTACCTCTATTACATCTTCATCACGACCATCTACTTCTCGTGCTTCTACATCTAGAGGTGATACAATAACTCAGAATGAGTTATTGCAGAAGATGATGGACAATATCAATTTTACCGTTGATAAGGTACAAAATTTAGAGCATTTTGCAGATCATACCAATAGTTATAATAGAAGGAAGAGTGATTATGAAGAGAAATTCAACTCATCTTTGGAAAGACTGATTAGAGGTGAACCAAGAGTGCAATTTCCTCCATATCCTTGATATCCTCATTATGATCCTGCTGAAAAATGGCATATCAGTGATTCTAAGGATGAAGAGTAGAGATGAGAGATTCATTTATGATGGTAATATGATGTGAACTATGTGGTCTGAGCTTGCTACATCTGTATTTGTGTGTTGTTTTGGACTTTTAGTTTTATTATTATGGCGTTTGTGGTAGTTAATATTTTATTTTTAACTTTTAGGATAGTAGTTGTTGTTTTGTGTTTAGTACTGTGATTTAGTTAGTTTAGAACTTAACTTTATTTTATATATGTTATAAAGTAGAAAATCTTGCTAGCTTAGATCTTAAACTTGAAATTCAGAAACTGTTGCCTTATATTTTTCTTTTATCATGTTAGTGTGTTGTTTGCTTTTATACCCACTGTTTAGAAGTTTATTGAATCTCTATATGTTAAACTAAAATAAAATATAGAAAATTTGATCAAAAACTAATTTTACTTCTGTCCTTCGTTTTATACTTGTATAATTAGGATGTTAAAATTCATGTTAGCATGTTATTTTTAAATTTTCATTCCTGCTCATATATATCTAATGTTAAATTGTTTAATCTGTTAAAAATTTAAGTTTGGGGGGGGGGGATGAAAAACATTTTCAAAACTGGAATTTTATTTGTTCTCAAATGTACTACAAGTGAGTTTGATTTTAAAAGAAAAATTGATTATGTATATGAAGTCATATTGGGGAAGTAAAATTTGATTTTAGAAATAAGTAAGAAATTTTAGTTAAAATTTTACGTAATGAAGGAAAACTTTAAGTTAAAAATTTTTAGTATAGAAAATGATTAATATAAGTTACTATCTTTACTAAGAAAAATTGTATTTTTGAAAATATTATATAATTTAGACTTTTATTTTTAATACTTAAATTTCTTTTATTAAAATGACTTTCAAAACTGTTATTATATCTATAGGTAAAAGTATTATATCAAGACTTTACTTTAGGAAATGAGAAGTGGAATTCAAAATGATTAAAGACCTATCCAGATATAGTAATCCTTGTCTGAAAAAGAAAAAGAAAAAAAAAAAGAAAAAAAAAATTTGAAGCCAAAAGGTGAAAATTTGTGCAAAAAAGTTTGGCCCCTAAGCGCTAGATCCGGCTCTTAAGCACCGGTTAAACAGGGAAGGCCGCGCCTAAGCGCTGAGACCCCGCGCTTAAGCGCCAATGGCAGTTATTAGATGAGTAAAATTGGTTTTCACGAATTTCAAAGAGGTTTTTTAGGCACCCCCATTGGCTTAATAGGTGGTTGTAACCACAATGGACAAAAATTATCACAAAAGGATGTGTCTCTTGGGCAAATACATCGAATCAAGACACATTTTGAAGAGATCCCAAGGCACCTCTTGGAAAACTATAGAAAAAAGAAGAGAGGGCTTAGAAAAGAGTCCTGAAAATATTGGCAAGTTTTAAAGTTCTTTTCTGGGGAGTTAGTTTAGAGAGATTTTAAGGAACCACTTTTTATTTACTTTATCATTTTTGTTATTTTGTTTTGATTGTATGTGAAAGAGAAGAGATTGAAAGGAACTTCAAGAGTTTGGTTGAGGACTTGAGATAAGTTTTTATCTTTTTGTTTTAGACTACTTTTGGTTTTAATCAAGACTTATTGTTGGTTTGACCATTATTTCTTCTTTTAAACTCAAGTGAGGTTTTGTTTTCTCCATGGATTCTGAGTTGTTTTCCTTATCTTTCTTCTTAAAATGAAAAGTAATTAAGATTTGGATGAAAGTTGTGGAGAGTATTGATCTTTAATGTTGGAAGAAGTTGTAATGATTTAAATCTATGCACTTCATTTACTTCTTGATTTGACCCATCCTGATGTTAAAATTTATTGTGAGAACATGTAAGAACCGGGCTGGTATTGTGTCATTCAACAATTGGAAAGAATCACACGAGGTTGTATGAATGATATTGTACTTCATATGATTGAGTGCAAATAAATAGTGAAATATTCATTGATGGGTGTAGAGTTAGAGGACTTTAAAGTGACAGGTTAAAGCCCCCAACTTGGTTTATTGTTTTAGGTTCTGATACTAGAATGTTAGTCCCCCAGGTGGAGGGAATCGAGGGAACTCTAGAGTGAGAGCTATTATCCTCTCTGCCTAGCCGATCTTCTAAATTATTCAAACTTTAAATTAGCCAATATTCTTTATATCATTTCTAGTAAGGGTAAAGAATATTATTGCTCTTATTTGGCACAACACAATTTGCATACTTCCACAACAGAATTCATATACTTATTACTGATTCATGATAAGAAGAAAGATATTTTCATATTAAGTACTTTTCTTCTATAAAAACTTTTGTTATATTTTTACTGTTCCTTTAAAATATCAAAAATACAAAAAAAATTTTAATTTTAAATTCCTACAAAAATGATTTTTAGTTTAAGTAATTATCTTTTTAAAATAGAAAAACTTTCTAAAAAGTGCATATTGCATAATCTTCCCTGTGGGTTCGATATTTAGGTCTTAATTAAAAAGTTCTATATTACTTGATAACGATACGTATACTTACGTAGTATCCCAATATAAATATATATAAATTAAAAAGTTAATTTTTTTTCTTCAGAATCAAGTTTTTGGTTTTGTTGCAAAATAAGGAAATATAAGTGAAAAATACCATCAGAATCATTGCTAAATTATGCATAAGCATTAAGTATCTAGGGATCAACAACCATCATCCATCTAAGTAAATCGTCACCGCTGCTGCCGGCCACTTTTTATTTTATTTTTGAGTGTTAGTTTATATTATGAGAGAAGAAAGATAATTCAGAGGAACTTCAAAACATTTGGTGGAGAGGATTTAATATAAGTGTTTATCTTTATGACTACACTTGGTTTTAATTTAGATTTTTTGTTTGTGTGCATGATTTATATTTTTAAATTCATGTATGGTTGTGTTTTCTCCATTAGTTTTTATTTGTTTTCTTCATTTTTTTTCTTAAAATGATAAGTGATTAAAAATTTAAAAGAAGTTGTGTGAAGTATTAGCTTCAATTTTGGAAGAATTTGTGATGAATTGAAACTTTGCACTTCATTTACTTCTTGATTTGACCTATTAAGATGTTAAAGCTGTTATGAGATAATGTAAGATCCTAGATGGTATTGTCTTAGTCAACAAATGGTTAGAATCACAAATTTATTTCATGAATGAGAATGTAGTTCACGAGATTGAGTGTAAATAAATTGGGAAATAAGCTTTTAAAGGGTGTAGAATTAGAGGACTTTAGAGTGAGAGACTAAATCACCCAATTTAATTTATAGTTTTAGGTTTTGACACGAGATGTTAGCCCTTAGGTGGCGGGAGAAGAGGGAATTCTATAGTGAGAGCTAGTATCTTTTATGCCTAGTCGGTCTTCACGACTATTCAAACTATAGACTAACCAATGTCCTTTATAGCATCTCTAGTAAGGGTAAAGAATATTATTGCTTATATTTGACACAACACATTTAGCATATTTCCACAATAAAATTTCTATATTTATTACTGATTCATAATAAGGAAAAATACATTTTATTTATATTTTTTTCAGCTTGCAAGTATTTTAGTTAAGTTAAGTAGTTGCTTACTTTATTTTCAATTATCAAAAATTAAAAAAAGAATCGAATTTTCATTTCTATTTTAACATCTTAAGTTTAAGTAAGAATATATTGCTAATCTCCCTATGGGTTTGATATTCGAGACTTAATCAGAAAGTTCTATATTACTTGATAACGATATGTATATTTGCATTGTATCCCATATTGAAATATTATAACCGCATTCTTATTTACTTCATAGTGAAAGATTTACCTAGTTTTTGCTTTGGATTAAGTTTTTAGCTTTGTTGTAAATTAATAATAATTATTAAGGAAATTAATCATATAATCATATACATCACATTTTACATCTATATATTTTACATCTATATGTATAGAAAATCGGGATCATAGATGAACAACATATCTAATAAGAATGGGACTCAATTCTTTTGCCTCTTTTAATGCTTTGGAGAAACATATGGGTGAAGAGGAAGATGTAACTTAGAAGAGTTCTTGTTAGAGTTCAGGAAAGATGAATTCTAGAGGTTACAAATAGCTAATTAGTGGTTGAGAAGGAATAAAAGAAAAAAGATAATGTACTCATGACTTCAATAATTTCCAAATTTTTCTTGTAATAATATAAGAGGCCACTATCTCACCTTTTTAGTTAACCAAACAAAATATATAAAATTTCCTTGTAGAAGATATTCATCCGTCAGTCTTGTTTCATATGAAAAAAACATTACGTGACAGTTGCAATCAACCCAAGCCTGTATGATGATCCGAATGTGATTGGCAAGCAAGAAGCGCTCTTTTAACTTTGACTGATATGGTGGCACCAGACCTGCAAATGTTGGGACTTAATATTTTTTCCCGCACTCCCCGGCTGATCCGTACTCGCGTGCAGCCGGAATGGCTGTGCGCTCAGCTGCTGTAGCGTCCAGCTGTTTGTTCTTATGCGCTCCTCGCTCAGCAATCTGACCCGTTGGAGCTCGAGTTCCCAGGAGACTATTGACACCATAAGGAGGCCTGGAAGAGCAGATAGAGCTGGTTTTCATAGGCTAAGGAGAGAAAGAAAGGTGTTATTTTTGTGCATTCTTCTCCAAGATCCGAGCAAGCTCGCTTCCTGTATAAAAAAATGGCTAAAGGAAGACGACTCCTTCCGCTGATTTCTCTGCTTTCCATTTCTCTCCTCGTCGGTGAGCGTACTACTGTTTTATTTTAAAAGAGTAAAGTAAATTTGCTGCTCTCCTACTGGAATGCTTTCTGTAGTCCTAAAAACCAGGAGTTCTTGGTTTTGTTTAAAGTTCAGATTTTTATGGATATATATTTTAAATGCTAACCTTCATTTTCTGGGACAAATCTTTGCCGGCTTCTTTCAAGAGCACTGTAATGGAGGAAAGGTTGGTGTTTGCTACGGTAGAAATGCTGATGACCTTCCAACACCAGACAAAGTTGCTCAGCTTATTCAGCTTCATTCCATCAAATATGTTAGACTCTATGACGCCAATATACAGGTTCTGAAGGCTTTTGCTAATACTGGAGTTGAACTTATGATCGGAATACCGAACTTAGACTTACTGGCCATCTCTCAGTACCAATCCAATGCTGATACCTGGCTCAAGAACAATATGCTCCCATACTACCCAGCCACCATGATTACCTACATAACAGTGGGAGCCGAGATCACTGAAAGTCCGGTCAATGTCTCATCCCTCGTTGTTCCTGCCATGACTAATGTCCACACTGCTCTAAAGAAGGTTGGACTCCACCAAAGAATCAAGGTTTCGAGCACTCATTCGCTTGCTGTGTTATCCCGCTCATTTCCACCGTCCGCTGGGGCTTTCGATAGCAAGTTTGCTTTCTTTCTGAAGCCTATGTTGGAGTTTCTGGTGGAGATTCAGTCGCCTTTCATGATTGATCTTTATCCTTACTATGCCTATAGGGATTCTTCCGGAAATGTTTCTCTTGACTATGCTTTGTTTAATCCATCAAAAGATGTCATCGATCCTAACACTGGCTTGGTATACACCAACATGTTCGATGCACAGATGGATGCTATATACTTTGCACTCATGGCATTGAATTTTAGGACTTTGAAGGTTATGGTTACGGAATCCGGTTGGCCTAACAAGGGCTCAGCAAAGGAAGCTGCTGCAACTTCTGATAATGCTCAGGCATATGATACCAATTTGATTCGCCATGTTATTAATAATACCGGGACTCCTGCTAAGCCAGGAGAGGAGATTGATGTTTATATATTCTCATTGTTCAATGAGAATAGGAAACCAGGTTTGGAATCTGAGAGAAATTGGGGTTTGTTTTATCCTGATCAGACTAGTATATTCAGCCTTGATTTCACTGGTAAGGGTAGTGTAGATGTTGTAACCGGAGCGAACATTACCAGCTTAAATGGTACGTGGTGTGTTGCTTCTGCCAATGCTTCAGAACAAGACTTGAAAAATGCATTGGATTGGGCCTGTGGTCCGGGAAATGTTGATTGTTCCGCTATTCAGCCAAGCCAGCCTTGTTTTCAACCCGATTCATTGGCTTCTCATGCTTCTTACGCTTTCAACAGTTTTTATCAGCAGAATGGAGCTACTGACATTGCTTGTAGTTTTGGTGGGTCGGGGATTATAACTACTAAAGACCCAAGTGAGTAATTTAGTTTCTCCGTGCTACCCTGGCTAAGTTCTCTGCTGTGTTAAACTTTTGGCTTGTTTGAGATCAGTTTTATTGTTTGTTTTTTGTTTTGATTTTAACAACATGTTTGCTTTGTGCATTTTTTTGCATATTTTATTTGTTTTTAAAAACAAATTAGTTTGTTTTTAAAAACACTCGCAACAATATAAGTTGTTTTGTTTGTTTTTGGAAACAACTAAACATACTATATCATACAAAAAACGTTTTATTTTAAATCAAACCATAAATAAAACAAAATAAAATTTTAAAACAAGGAGTAAAAAATTTAAAGTGATCTCTAATTTCTCCTTTATAAATTTGTTTTCCCAATTCTAGTATTTTGGTTGAAGCGTTAAAGATGTCTCCCGATAGGGAGCAAGTTTGATGACCGGCAATTTTGAGCTTTTAGACATTCAGCCTTTAAAAAAAAATTCTAAATATTGGATCATGCTATTACCCTAGTGTATTTTGTTCGTTTATTTCCATATTTTCCATCAATGACATATCTTAAATTTTTTTTCTTTTTTAATTTCAAGTTCTAATATTTTGATAAAAATCACTCGACCACCTTAGACAACATGCAACTTGTCACATCTGGGGTTGGGACCAACAATGGCTATGTACCTTTGAAGGATAGCCAATCCCACTTAGTGGGCTAAAAGCTTCTTGTTTTTTTTTATTATTGTCCAAATTTGAGATTCTACCAACTTTGTTAACCTTTGAAGCAGATACATTGTCATGGGATATAGGCTTGATAGAGTGCGAATTTGAGTAATGATGTAGGAGATGAAAGTAGGATATGACACATCATGGATTTGATTTTTTTTTTTTTTTGGCCGTCTTTTACATGCTTGCTACACAATTCTTATGTTACATATCTAACACCTAAAGTGTAATATTAAATTTCAACACTCAAATCTTTAACATCACAGCAAAATTACCCTTCACTATCTTCTTAAAAATCAAATGCTCCTTTTCATGCATATGACTATAGCACCCAAGGTGGATAAATGCAAATATCAAACATTAGGTGATAGATATGTAAATCAATAAGAATTGTGTGGTAGACATGTAAATTTTCCTTTATTTAAATAAAATTTATTATAAAATGTGTAGTTAGAACACTTCATGTGATATTTGCTCTCAAAAAGTTTTATGAAATCAAATTTGGTATCATATGTATCACCTAAGATGTTTTAGCACCTACAATAATTAGTTTAATTATATTAAATGTACACGAATTGCCTGCAACACATCAACATTATCATTAATTTTAGGCATGATTTTGTAAATTCTTACGTTGCATTGTCTACAAAAAACTTTAATAAAAAGTAGGGTATGTGATTTTAAACTATCTAGAAAAATATGAAATATTGATGTACCGCTACGTTAGAGAACACAGCATCACGATCACTGGCATCACTAGCACAATTGTCATCATTTATAAAACGTTCAACATCAACAATAAAAATACAAGTTGTTAACTTATCTTATACAGAAAAAACATTACTTCGTCATTATAACATGTTCCAGCTATGTCAGGGTGTGCCCTACGATGGCTGGATGTGTCCGGATCATGCTACGTTTTAATTTTGGCGGAAGTATGACATTTTTTTTAGTATTTCAGGCAGGCGTCAGAGGCACTTATGCGTTTAATATGAGCTCAACTATTTCTCATCTTTTTTTTTTTTTGAAGTGTCTCCACTTCATTGATATTAACTATTGTAGCACTTGTTTAGACTGCAAAAAATTGTTCTGGTTGACTTTGCCTTCGTAAATATTTTAGCAGCTCACATCTATCTTTTGCAAATTGCACTATAAACACTTTGATCATTTTAGAAAAAAGATGAAAGAGATTCTAAATTCTGGACTATTTAGCTATTTTGTTCTTAATACCTACCCATAGTGGACCTCGGAAACATCTGCCTTGCGTGGTTTAGTTTTGCAGAATGGTTAACATTGTAGTTTCCACAATGTGGCCAATGCAAAATTTACTTTGTAATCATCCTTACTATCCGGTAACCATATGTTGTATGTGAAATGAAGTTAAACTAAGTCAGAGCGTGGCCACATTATCCCCCAATTTATTTGGAGATTTACTAATCATTTGGTGGAATTATAGAATATTAGTTTTTTATTTTCCCGGATTGCAACTAAACAGCTCATGCTTTGATATTTGTTTCTGTTTTATTTACTGGCATGTTTTGTCTGTAAGATTCTCTTACCTATAGAGATTTCCCATGTGCTTGACATTATCTGATGAGATCTAATTTGTTGATTTTTTGCAGGCTATGATAAATGCAGATATGCAACCTCAGGGTATGCTTATAACTCTCATAGCTTTCATTTCGTTGAAGCTTGATCATCATTTTTTCTATGTTCTTAATGTAAAGGTTTTTTTTTTTTTTTTTTTGATAGAATTCCAAATATAAAACAATTAATTTCCAAAAATTTTCTGTGAAACAGTAAAATAAACAACACAAACTCTACTGGACCCTCATCCATTCCATCCACAGCAAAGAGCTTTGCCGCTTCATGCACGATAGGTTGTCTGTTTCTTTCTTTGTTGGCTCTGCATCTCATCTTGTTTGAGCTTCTCGGCTTCATGGAAATGAGTTTGTAGAGAGTTAGAAGATCTGTTAAGGCAAGGGAAATTTGTCTTTTCTTTTCATGTGTATTTTTTTATGGTGCTCTGAGTGACTGATATTATATTGTAGAAACTATTGGAGAATAGATTGGCGTTTTCTAGAAAATTATGAGAATTTTGTAGTTTAGATGATCCAAATCTCAAAATTGTAGCTTAATTCTTTTTCTTATAACGTTTGCTTTACATGTTGGATGAATGCCTATTTTTTTTGTGGTGAACAATGCAGAGTTAAAGTTAAAGAAGCCTAATATGTTAATGTTTTTTAAAGGATGGATATTCATCGACGTAAAAGATTCAAGTTAAGTTGATACGGACAAATATTAATATATCAGGAATTCAATTTTTTTTTTTTATTGTGTTGTGCTACATGGGCCGATTCAGTTTTAGTAAAAATCTTTAATTTGTGTGGCGTGTATTGTGTCTAAATGATTAGAGCATAAAATACTTTTGACCAGGATTTAGTAACTCGACTCAATTGAGATGAAATTAGTACCGTTGATGATTAAGAGCATTAATTATTCTTTAATGTTAAAGTTCTTATAAAAAAAATATTGTGATTTTAACCGATTAATTTAATTTTTTTGCTTACGATTTTGTTTGGTATGTGTTTATTATTTACTTATAACGATGCTTTTGCTACTAACATAACATTAGTATTATTAATATTATGTAGAACACGAATCAAAACTCTATAAATTCTTGTGCTCTTTTAAGAAATCACCTCAAGCGAAGGATAATGAAATGCTGTCTCATGTAGGGCTGTCAAAAATGCTTTTTGTTCGCAAACAGTTCGTGTTTGGCTCGTTGTGTAGCTCGTGTTCGGCTTGTTTGTTAAGTAAACGAGCCGAACAAAAACAAATTTTTAAACTTGAATTGTAAACGAGCAGAACATGAACAACTCTTTGTTCGCTGTGTTCGGCACGTTTTAGCTCGAAATAAAAAAAAATTATATAATTATTTATATAATAATATATTTCTCCCTTCCTTCGTTGCATCCGAGTTGTCTGGTGTCGGACGTTAAATTTTTCCCATTGACCAAAAGTAGGATCTTAGGGAGGATTGGCCCAACTAAACATTTTTCAACCAATTCCGAGCTCGGCATCTTTAGGCCATTCTGATGCAGGGAGGAACAGCTCTAAAATGGATAATGCGCTAAGAAATTTGAAGAAAAGCATAATAAGTTAAAAAGGAGCCTACTTGTTTACAATAAAAAAATGCAAAATTTATAACTATTTTGGAGATAGAAACAAGAAAAAATTTCAATTACATTGCGAACCTTATGTGATAAATCAATAATAGAAGAATATATATCAAAAGGTAAAATTGATCATCATAAAAAAAGGAACTCTATTGCCTATGCAATTAATTACATATCAAATAATAAAAGAACATCATGAGTCAAACTTTACATGCAAGATAAATATTTAGTGTACTATGTATGGCACACAACTACAACAATGCAAGGATAGGGTCACACATAAAAAAACAATAGATTATTATCTACAAAAATTAATAGATATGATAAGACGCTACAAATACCCTTGCTGGGAAAAATATTATTAAGAACTTTCAGAAGGACAAGGACAAATTTTTATAAAGTTCTAAAATAAATAAAACATTGACCATGCAAAGTTCTAATATATTTCAAATCGGATAGGCTTATGCAATTTAAATTGGATTTCCTCAAAGAAAAAATAAGATGAGGGAACATTTTGCATCTTGGAAAAATAAGAATGCATTAAAAGTTATTTGTGTTGACTAAAAAAGTAAGGAAAATCAACCAAAGACTCTCATCAAAAGGAGTCTAACCTATATTTGATGATGATAGATATTCTAATAGTAGAGGTAAAAAGAAAAAAAATTATCATAAATTTTAATATTTTATCTCTAAAGAATGATAAAATTTACAAAGAAATATAGTATGTTCCAATAACAGAATGTAATTTTATTTTTATTATACAAAGAATTTGATTTAATTTGTAACCAACTAAATAAAAAAAATTGACATGCACACCTCAAAGCGTTCTTATGTGTGCCAAATGATTAATAACAAATTCTATATTTAAAACTACAGAAAATGATTTGGACAATCAAAATAACTCTAGCGTCAATACATTTAGTTACATATCTGAAGTAAGATAGCTTCACATTTCAAGTCTTATTTGCTGGTAATAATTAAGTCCATGAAGTGTAGTGAGATATGACACACAATTGAGAAATGTAAGGGTAGGGTCACACATCGAACTTTACCTTATGTATGAATCTTAAAATTATCACATACACTAGTGGCGAGGACTATTACTTTAAGTGTGTGCGCACACACACACATATATATATATATATATATATATATATATATATATATATATATATATATATATATATATATATATATATATATATATATATATATATATATATGTATGTATGCCTGCATATATCATACAATTCATTTCATTAGTGTATTCAAACTAATTAGGTTTCAAAACTGGTTGATTGAATTATTGGGTAAGTTTGCCTTCACTTTAGAATTAACAAATTAAGATGGTATTTAACATTTGCTCAAGGCATATGATAAAATATTGGATATTATTTGCTTTCTATAACTAAAAGATGTTGGGTATGCATCAATAAGAGACTATCTAAATCAAAGTAGTTAGAGTTATCACCAATAACTGTGGCCCTTGGGCCATCAAAATGGTTCTACTTGTTATCCGTTAAAGCAAATTCTAATTAGCATTAGATAACTTTATAAAAGCTAGTACAATCAATTACCTTTTATGTCATATTTAATCAAGCTGAATGGGAACTTTTATTTTATTGTTTTCAAGTATAACATCTTTCAATTAAAATTTAATATTCTACTGGTTGATTATATGAAATATTTAAATGCTTATTATAATGATCTATATATATGGTATAAAAAATATTTTTGTACTAGCAAGCATACTATATAAATATCATCTATACATGAGCAAGCAGTAGTTTTCTAAAGTTTGGCTACTCTAAGGATCAATTATGGTGTGAGTGTGAATTAAGCAAACAAACTTACACATCCTTCAAATCTATAAATAATAAGATCACATTGAGTTGTAATTATTTCTTGTCTAGTAAAGAAGGAATACATGTATGATATAGTTGATGCTATATTCTCTTAAATTTTTCAGCCAACAAAAGTGATTTAGTAATCAGGTTCATAAGAATGTAAAATAGAGTCTAAAATAAAAAAAGATTATCCATATTAATTGTTTGGAGAGATTTGTAGACCTTACTTTTAGTTGAGGTTTAGTTTTTCCGCTTTAGTTGCCTAGGGTCTAGCCATAGGACTTTTCTGTTGACTATTTTTAGAGAACTAAAAAAGGAACCCTCACCATTAGAAATTCTACACTCCTCCTTGCTCAAATTGAAGTTCCACATATTGGTCATAACCTCTAGCACTTAGTAGGTGGGGTCAATATAAGGAAGCTCAAGTTGGGTTCTCGTAGAATTTCTTGCCCTTAGGGTTGCCCTAGGTGTTGGAGCTAAGGGAATCACTTTCACTCACTCTCATTCACAATCCATGGCAACCCTAAACCCAATATTTGTTGACTTTGTTCCCTTGATCCTTTGGGAGACTCATGTAGATGGTCCCCTAAACCCACTAGCCCTAGACTAGAGTTTAGCTAAGACCAGTACATAGAGGACCTAAATGGGGATTCCATTGGTCCGTAACTCATGCAAGGTGGTTGATACCCCTACCCTACCAAAATATCCAATTTGACCTTTCACCCCCAAACCTACCCAAATTACTTAAACACCCCCAAATCCCAAATTTGGTCAAAATCCTCAAATTCACCCAAAATATCCAAAATTGTTCAAAAATTATTTCAAACCTTTTGAAAATACCCAAATTGCCCAAAACCACCCAAAATTGCCAAAATTACGAAAATACCTTTGGCACCCCAAACTTTCCCAAAACATCCAAAATCACTCCAAATGTCTCCAAAACCAATTTGGGCCCTTCCATTGAACCCAAGTTGGCCAATTTGACTATTTTGACCAAAACCCCCAAATTGTCTTTAAAGGATCATTTCCCCAAATTCACCTCAAATGTCCATAAATTTGGGCCCAATTTTATTCAATATCAATCCTAAATTTAAATTTACCTTTCATATGACCAATTTAGACCAAATTCAAGCTTAATTTGCCCATTCATTGAGCTCAATTTTGATCTAAGTCAAATCCCTAATTTTGGCTACATGACTTAATCCCACCAAATTGAACCACATAACCTACTCAATTTGCCACAATTTATGTTGAAAACTCTTCATAATATTATTACACATCAAACTTGACCTTCAATTAGCCTTGATGAAGCCTCAATTTCATTTAATTTTGACCCAAGTCAAATAATCCCCAAATTTCCCCCAAATTGGCTGTCTCCAAAATTCTCCAAATTGAATGACTTGGCCCCAAAATTGGCACCCAGTTTATGTTGAAAACTCTTCATGACATTCCTATTGACCATTTTCAACAATCAATTTGGACCTAGCCCAAACTTAACCCAATCTAGACTCAAGTCTAGCCCAACATGCCCAAAGTGACCAAATTTCCAAAATCCTTCAAATTGAACCCTCAATTGAACTCAAAATCAATTCAATCCTTGACATAAAATCTTCAATACAATTATCTACATAATGTTGATCAATTAATTGGGCTCAAAATCATGGCTAGGCTAACCCAAACCCAATCCTTAGCCATTTTGACCCACATAGACCCCTTCACCAAAATTTGACCTAATCAAGGCAAATTGGCCAACCAAAGACCCCCACAACCACTAAGCCATTCCTTTGGACCAGGCTAAACCATACAAAATCCACCAAAGCAAGCTATGGACCAATGGGTCCCTAAATTAAGGGATTCATACCCATTTTTGGGTCTTAAACCAAATATCTCTTCCATCATGATTAATCCTTGGGAGTAAAACATAATTAAGCCTCCCCCTGTCCAACCTGACCTTCTGGTCACCTCCCCTAGCCCTGTCGGCCTGGCTAGTTGTCGGAAAACCTCAAAACCGAGAGTCACCCCCCTTAAATCAAACCCATCCTTAGCCTTAGGAGCCATCTCGCCCCAATTAAACTTTAGAGCCTCTTAGACAACCACCTAAGAAAGCTTGTGCAGCCATGAATAGACCCTGACCTCTCCTCTTTGACCATGGCTATAAAATGGCCCTTTCACGGCCAAGAGAGAGGTGCTGAATTTTTCTCAAGGAGACCCCTCTAAGTTGTTCCCACAGCCTCTTTGAGACCTCCTCAGTGCAACCCAACCACTTCCTTGCCCTAATTTTGCCTGCCGGAGTTCAATTTTTCAGCTCAAATCCTTGCCGGAAACAGAACAGAACTCTCCACACCTCCACAGTGCACAAAAATCAAATTAAACTCACCCACACCTTCACCACAGTGAAATACGATAAAGCCCCATCAAACCCCCTCACAGAGATCCTCTACACCAGACTTTGATCGACACTCAAATTTGACTTTGATCGAATTTGGGTTTAGAACTTTCACCACGACCAGAGGCTCAATTTCTAGCCTCCTTGGACCACTACAAACGTGTTAAACACCTCTGATTGAAGCTTCCATTCTCAGAGCAGAGGTATTGAACTTCCCCTCTTTCCGAGCTTATTTTGATTCTCCATGTGATTAGGGTTATATTAGTGTTATTTTAATGACATATTTACCATATGGATATATTCGTCACACTTAAATGAGTCCATAGAATCAAACCCGAGGTCATTTGATTGAGAAATGACGGAGATCTTAAGGTTTTAGGGTTAACGGTTATGGGCTCACACTATTTGGAGAAGATGACCAACAGTTGTTGGATCGCGTGTGTATCAAATGGAGGGCTCAGAGAGCATCAGATGGGAGCGTGGTTCATAAAGCGCGAGCTGACTCAGATGGTGGCGTTGAACCGAAAGACACCACGTGGAGCTTCGAAGACGCCGATGATGATGTGGCGTCGCGCTGTATAAGTAGAAAATAAGGGCTTTATTTTATTTATTTAATGGTGAGAACTTAAAAAATCTATATCTTGGTGTAAGAAAATCACAAAAATAAAAGAAAAATACTCTAATACTCAGTGAACAGAGAAGAATAATGTAGAAATGGTTTGAAGTTTATTTGATGCATATTTTTTTTAATTATTTAAATATGGTTTTGAGTCTTTTAACTCTCCATGCATGTAGACATTTCACCATAGCTTGATATTTTGGCATATTGTTGCCTTTGTCATGGGGAATATTTTCAGATTTTTTCAAGGTTAGAGAAAACCTCTAGACATAGATCCATATTTTTTAAGTTCATGTCTATTATTTGCATAAATTAACCATAATAATTAGCATGTTTCTTAGAAAAATCCAAAGAAATTTTGGAAGGTTTATTGTGACTAGAAAACCCTTTGAAAAAATTTTCATGAGCCAAGTCATTAAGAACACACTTAACTCTCACAAAACCCTAAAACCCAAAGAAAATTAATTTGGGAAAAATAATCATCTAAATGACTTGATTTTGATTCTCCACCATGATTTGAAGTTCAGAGAACTCCCCATAAAAATTTCAAAACATTTGAAGTTCATTTGATAACCTAATTTGATTTTCTAATTTAAATGACATTTTTTACACTAAAATGATTTTTAATAATTAATATATAACTCAAAAAATTATAAAAATTAATTTTAGGAGCTTTCTGTGATCAGGAGAATTTTCTAAAAATAAAATTGTAATTAAAATAAAAACTTCACTTTTGTAAGCATATTTTAATATTTGAATAATTAAAAATTAATAAAAATCACAAAATTGATAAAATTCATGGAAATGTTCTCACTTATTTTCTAAGCACTTAGAAGCAATTGGAATTTTTTTTCTTATTTTTCTTAAGTGAAGATATTGAATTTTAAAGCTAAAAATAATTTTTAAAGGCTAAAAAATGATTTTTCTTAACCTTTCACTTAAATAATTCTAGTAATTCAAAAAAAGTCAAAAAAAATGATAAATTTGTTTCTCTAAGTTCTTCAACTTCAGAGAGACTTAAAAAAATTGCAAAACTTAATTTTCCACATTTAAAATATTTTATAATTAATTAACATTCGAGAAATTAAAATAATTCAAATAATTCAAATATAACTCAAAAAATCATGAAATTTGGTCCCAATATTTTTCTGATATAAGTCCACCTCTAGTAAAAATTTCAATGGATTAGGGTCTGCCTTGGTCAAGATATGGAAGTTTTTTTTCCCATTTTTGCATATCAAAAATTATATTAATTAAATTAAAATTTGAAAATCACACTTTATCCTCTGATGTCTTAATTGACCCCATGAGTATGGTTGTATGAAAATTCTAAAGTCATTTGCATTAAATTAGATAAATTATGAAGTGATAGAGCTTTAGGAGAAAAAGTATAACTTTGAGAATTTGGTCTTAATTAACATTTAGGCTTAATTCAAGAAAAGAAAATGAGTAACTTTTTTTATCCTAATTAATATATTTGGATGACTGAAACACAATGGATTAATTGGTAGAAAACAATCTCATTTTTTATTAATTAATGGATAAATTTTTAATTTCCTAAATTATTAAAATTTGGAAGTCTAGTAAATTAAATGTTTCTAGACTTAGTGGGTATGATTTTGGGTGTTAATAACTCATTAATTTAATACCCCTATTTGATGTTCAAGTGACATTCAAATGTTATGATGATGATTTATTATCACTTAAAATTTAATCTCTTTAAAAATGACTAAGACATCTACCAATGTCTTAAGGGCTTAGTAGTGGCCTAAGCTAAATCGTTTGGTTAACTGACGATCAGAAAAGTGAATGTAACTAGAAATTGAACACTATAAGCCCAAGTTAAAGCTAAAATTGGTGAAGTGTCTTAATAGCACTAACTTACTCCTTTTAAGGGTATTCACCCTCATAATTCTCAAATTAAATGACAAATGATGATTACCGTACTCTTAAGGATAATTGAAACATTGATGTTCTCTGAGCACTAGAGATATTTACAGGATGAATTATTAAGCAACATAATAAGTTTAAATGAGCTCGATAATTTTCACCAAGTAGTGAGGGGGAAGCAGGACCTGCTTTTTCTCCTGACTTGTTGGATACCTCGGAGGTCTACTAAACTCACTATGTCTTGCTTAATAAGATCATCCTTAATTGAATTAAAAGGGGCTCACCAAGATATGATTTAGGATTTGGTAAATCAATAGAACCTTATTTTTCCACTTTACATAAAATGCCCTTACATGCATATTGAGTTTCAAGTGGTGGAACGAGAAGACTCGTCAGGTACGCTTTTACAGTTTACAGTACTGCCTTTTTTCTATACTTTCCACATTGTATTTTATGCTTACAAAACTTGCATGTTAAACAACGATGTCACCCTGCATGAAAATCAAAATTACTTGGATAGCCTTATAACTAAAACCAAAAATAAAATCAATCAAGATAAAATTCACCGCCCCAACATTCAAAATATAAGAAAACTCAAAATTTAATCACAAACATCACAAAAAACCACAATTGCAACTAAATTAAGACGTCTCTATCGGATGATTGAGGATCCCTCAGAGGAGATAACATACGGTTGCTAACAAGGCTTCCCACAGTCTAAATGAAAGTATGGAAATCATTAAGTTGAGTTTAGTAAATTCATTTATACTAAGTGAATTCAATAATTAATAGTGGTACCGGAACCAGTGTCGCTCTAATCAACTTTAATATGCCCCATAACATTTAAAGAACAACAATCATAGGGTCATCTGATTAGACATCATTACTTGACGCACTAGAAAACTTAAACTAGCTACGACGAGGAGCTTGGAGCTAGCATGGTGGGTAGCACGAGCATCTCCAACAGTAAAATATGTCTTCTCCAACTAAACCATTCCTTCCTTAGAATTAAACAACCAAAGTCATAGGACTTCGAGGTTGTATACCTAGTGCAACATAAACCCTCAACTCATCTTTAGGCTTTTATATAGCTTTACTATACAATCTAAGCTCTAACTCATCTTAGGATTCTGAGGTTGTCGTTTGTCACGAAATAAATCCTCACATCTTTCAAGCTATTTGTGTGATTCTTCCACATGAATGTAAAAACTAAATTAATAAAATTGACAGGATAAAACATTCAAATAATTTCTCTTTAAAATTGAAGCCAAATAATAAGATAGATTAGGAAGTCGTCGAGGTTCTTCTCAGGATCCATAACATCCCCTAGTTCTTCCTCCTTTGGATTCCAAAAACAAAATGTTCAAAATTTGAGCAATTCCCCCTTCACACCTCTTTGTCCAATTTCGTTGAAAGGTCGTATCATTTGAACTCCTTGAAGATAATATTTCCTGATTTTTATCGAGATTTTTCCTAGGTGACTTCGGTTATCTAAGATGTAATTAACTATTGGGTGCCCTTATAGGAAGCTTGTCTCTATTTAATTCTTTATATTAAATAGGGGAAATTGTCAGCAAATAAAATGGTTTTACAGACCAAACAGATGTCATACTTTTCTTAGTTTACTTGATCAAGCCTCACCCTCAAGTCTTATGTTTATCCTCGATAGATACAGAGTTTGAGGTATAGTGCTCTTTCATTTAAACTAAAAGAAATATGGGGTCAGTTTGATTTCATATTTTTCTAAAACTTACAGATATATATATATATATATATATATATATATATATATATATATATATATATATATATATATATATATATATATATATATATATATATATATANATATATATATATATATATATATATATATATATATATATATATATATATATATATATATATATATATATATATATATATATATATATATTAAATATCCTTCCGAAGCAGACAATGAGATTTCAATTCTTGTGACTGACAGCTTCCAACGGGCAACTCCTCTACCAAAAATAGCGTCGACAGTTTCTGGCGACTTCGCTGGGGATGAGCATCCCTTTCCATTTAAATCAGGAAATGCTATCTTCACATATCGGTAATGTGTTCATGTCCCTAATGAATCAAATTATCCTTCTTTCGTTGACATATCTTACCCATTTCTGTCTTGGGAAAGTACGGTCAACTCTTTGGACTTCAGGACTGTCTGTTCAACCACCTTTAAACAGGTAGGTTCAGGAGACCATTAAGGCCTTTTTAATCTTTGTGTGGAGTCAGATCCTAATAGGTTTGTTGATGGGCTAGTTCAACCTGGGCATTGTACGTTGTTAAATTGGTCTCGCACTAAGTCCTAAACACTTCACATCTCCTTTTCGACTTTGATTTGCTATTTTGCAAGTTAAATTAGATTGTTTCGTGCTGCGTGCATTTAAATTTTTCTTGTAATTAAATGTTTCTACTTTTAAGCTAATTTTACTAAAAATATTTAAAATCCCCACAAACTAAATGAAGCTTACCCGATCTACAAATCGACATCTATTAATTTTTAGTGCTTGCACTAAGATCACGAGGTTTTGGCCAAATAACTAACCCCAAAGCTTTCTCTTTTTGTAGCTACTACAATGGCGTACCCAATGCTCACTTTTTCATGCAACCTGCCGACGAACCACGATGTCCGCAATATCGCTTCCACCATCAAGTTTGGAACATGATTTAAATATCTCGAGGTCATTCTCAGGAAAGTCTCGTTCGTCATAATAAAGTCATCGTTCCAGAGGTTCAAGAATTGTGTGCTGAGTTTAGCTTGATCTACCCTCAGGATTTTCCTTCTTATAAGAAGGTCAAGATTATTGCCACCACAACACCTACAAAGCCTGATGTTCCCGCTGTTGCTAAGGGAAAAGAAGTTATGATCTTTGAAGACCCGGCTGAAGGATTGCTCATCCCGCCGTCACTGTCTGAAATCGGATCAAGTTCAAGGACTTTATCGCTAACTCGAACCCAAAAGAGAAACCGTTATAGGAGGGTTCAGAGGGCTACTAAAGCTCAGGCTCCTAAGCAAATACCTGTTGAGAAAGATCCTCACCAGGATGAGCCAGCATTGTCGGAGACATATTCACTCCTGCGAGGAAGTAGATTTCTTCCTTTAATGGGTAGGAGAGTATCCAGAAAATTGCTGCTACTTTACCATCACTTCATGGACATGGTGAAGAGAGAAGGAAGTTCACTCTTATCACCCGAGTTAATTTAGTTTTCAAGAGGCTAGCAGCCAAGGAAGGTTGTTCAGTTAGCGAACTACTTAAATGAGTGGGACATGCATTATCCTCTCGCATGAAGAAAGAAATTCTAAAGGATGACAGATCAACCAAATGATCTCAAAATTCAACTAAAAACCTGCCCGTTTGCGTTCCCGTCTGGTTTTGTTTGGGGAGCAGAGTTGATACCACTATTGTCACTACTGATTCTACCGTTACTAGACCAGCAAGTCGTCGACCGGTTAAGTCACGATTGGGTCCAATAATTCTACCAATCACCCATCTCAAAGATATTCCAAAAATCTCAGAGGAAAAGATGAAGAAATTACCCAATACTATAGTCGGTCTGCACCATGGGAGCATACTTCTCTTTCACATATCGATGTTTCTATTGAGACACTTTATCTTAAGACATTACCGTCAAAGAAAAAGATGTGGGTACACAAGGCCGCTGTACCGATAGGGTCCGGTAAGCCTGCAGGAAGTATCTGATATTGTCATGGCAATTGACAGTGAGATGGAGGAACAAGAGGAGGAGGTCTAGCAGGGTCCTCCAGATCTTAAGGCAATTCAAGTATCAATAATTGAAGGAAAAGTTGAAAAGCTCAGGGTCAAGATTTTCGAGTTGGCCTGGGAACATGGAGTCTCCAATGACGATGATGAAGATTTTGACTATAATGATTACCTGGAAGAAGATTTCATGGATGTCCATGTTATTGAGACCAAAGTTGTTGCATCTGCACGTGAGACTCAACCTCTAATTGAAAAGAATTCCATAGATGAGTTGCGTAAGGCTATCTCTTAAGGGATCAGTAAGTCAGCCAACTGGAGAAAATGATAGAAGAGATGGTCACAACCATGACTGCTATGGCCAATCTTCAAGGACAATCTCAACCCCCACAGTTAACCTCTCCAGAGGTCAGTAAACCAGAAATTACACATATTACAGATGAAAGAAGAGAAGTTGCCTCAGCAAATAGAGATGAGCAACCAAAGAAGGATTCTCCATCAAGTGTCATGCCAGAGAAGGAATTTAAGCAAGTGGTCAAGCAAGTTCAGGAGACATTAGCCCAATCTAAGGGTGGTGTATTGTTTTTAAAGGGTAGACCTTACCCGAAAGAATTTGATGTCGTACCCTTCCCTAAGGGTTTTATGTCCCCAAACTTTAAGATATTTGATGGGACTGGAAATCCTAGACAACACATAGCTCATTTTTGAGCTAGTTGTAGCAACACAAGAAGTAACGAGGCTTTACTCTTCCAACTGTTTGTTAGCACCTGTCAGGAATTGCTTTCGATTGGTATGTCAATTTACTCAATGGATCAGTTAAGACATTCGCGTGGAAGAATTATTTGTGAAGAGATTTGCAGAGCGCAACACCATGTTTTTATAGGAGAGTTCATAATGAAAAAGCAAAAGCCCAACAAGAATTTGGTGGATTACATCTTAAGGTGAAGAAACCTTAGCATGAAGTGTGATCCTCATCTACAGGAACATCATTAAACTGAGATTTTACTCAAAAGCATTCATGGGCTAGTAGCTTTCATGCTTAAGTGATTCACCATTAAATCCTTAGAGAAGCTACTCAGTAAAGCTAACAGTCTTCAAGAAGAGCTCAAACATATGGATTCTCATGAGAAATCCAAGGAAAATAGAGTATTTAAAAAGGAGTCAGGAACAATAGTGACTGTCAATAAAGGAAAACAACCAATGAAGATATATGCAAAAAATCTTCATAAATCTTCATCACAGCATGCTCAGAAACAAAATAGCCATTCCAACTAGCGATCGCTTCACGGAGGATCATCTCAAACAGAGAATAAGAGAATATCTTTGGTAGAGTGACAAAAGGTGGTGTATTCCTTTAAAGATGAAGCAATATCCAAGATGTTCAGAAGTCTGATGAAAAAACCTGAGTTCAGACTACCAAATCCAAAGAAACTCGAAGAAGCCGACAAGAAGGTTGAACCAAATAATTTCCCCTATCACCAATTACATGGACACCTTATAGAAGAATGTTTCATCTTTAAGGATTGACTCAAGAAGAATCTTAAAGAAGGAAATATAATGATCCGGAGGAATATTTAAAAGAACCTGAAAAGGGTTCCATAAATATGATTTCAGATGAGTTAATCTCTCCGATTAATTCGTATACTGGAAAAGATGGATAAAGTACAACTTGGAACAAGCTAAGAGGGTCTTGAACCAAATTAAGAATGCTTAAAAAAAGCCTCCGTTCAGAGTCTTCAGTACGCCAAGCCTGAGATGAAGATTTCACTAGGAGATTCTTCATCGTCAAAGACAAAGAAGAAGAAGAGCACTACCATGAAGATTGATAGCACGGGGGCTAGGATAGGGGATGCCTCTACTAGATTGGTTGTCTCGGATTCGGGAAAGAAAATTTTCAAACCCCTGACTTTATATGATTATCTTTTTACCCATCCAGGGGCCTATGAATATAATGATCATGATTCTGACTACGTTTTAACTGTTTCTGGTGATAACATAACTGATTTTGACCAATTTAGCCTCGATCTTGATTCCTAAAATGATCCTCAAATCGTACTTGAGTCTGATGAACTCGCTAACAAGACCAAAGAAGACATTGACGGTACCTTTTACGATAGCGCCAAAAGTGAGGAACCAATCCTCGAGTGCCACGATGCACCACCTGTCATTAACCTAGATCTTTCTGACAAAGAAGAAACACCGGGAGATTTGACAATGATATCTCAGGAAGAAAAAGTAATAGAAGTGAACTTTAGGAGTGGGAGAGTATACCCCTAGTAATAGTTCCAACAGATAAAGAAAAACTAATATTAACTCAAGAAGAGCTACCTCCACCTCCATAAGTGGAAGAACCACATAACCAAGAGAAAATTGGAGGATCATACAATGTAAATTACAACGTGCTAGCTCATCTTAGGAAGTTGTCGGCTAGATTAAGCATCTACGACACTCTGATCCTATCAAAGGAGATGAGAGAGTCTCTGGTTACAACCTTCCTCGACCCAAAGATCTGTGTAGCCCAGTTGGCCAGCACATCCTCAGATGAAGTTTGCTCGTTGAAGGAACAGCCTGGAGTGACCTTCACAGATGAATATTTGCTGCTCAGTATCGCTGACCACAATCTTCCACTCCACATCTCCATTAACATTGACAAATTTGTGTTGTCAAAAGTTTTAGTAGATCCAGGAGCATCACTTAACTTGATGAGTCTACGGTTGGCCTATTTGGACATTGAAGCCCAAGAGCTTACGAACAATAAAATGATATTAAGAGGATTTAACTAAAAGGGAGAGAGAGCCCTCAGATCAATTACATTACTTATGAAGGTTGGATAACTAGTGACAACCACTAAATTCCACATCATCGACGTCGAAACCTCTTTCAATGCTCTACTGGATCGACCGTGGATTCACGAACACAACGTGGTTCCATCGTCTCAACAATAGTGCATCAAGTATTATAGAGAAGGACAAGAGCATTGCATCAAGGGAGATTTATAGCCATTTTCAGTGCATGAAATTGGTATTCATGAAGATGCCGTCTACTATGCACCACCAAAGAAAATTGTCTTCTCTCGTGAAACTGTAACAAACAAAAGTGAAGAATCAAAAGAATTACAATGACAGGGCCATTCAACTCCACTTCATCAATGTTTCACCATTCTTTTACAAAAAATTGGTGGGGTTTCTTTTAGTTCATGCACCCAAGGTCGAGGCCAGAGACGTGGATAAGGAAGAATCAACTTAATCATTGAACAGACTAGGCCAACCATGAAAATTGGTGAAGAAGACAATTTTAAAGATGAAATAATCTTGAAAAAATAGAAGAAACATCAGTACGAGATATCCTTAGAAGATACAAAGAAAAGCAAATATGAGACAATGTATGATTCGATAAACCACTATGTGAACACCATGCCCTTACTCGGATTCTCCCTCAAAAGATCGAGAGTTTAGAGGTCAAGGATGTTCGTATCCCTGGTTGAAAGCTGATCAAATTTTATCATGCTTCTACTTCTACCAATCTTGAAAATCATGCAAACTTAGATGATGATCATAATGATTTAATGGAATTACCTTTTTATTATTTTTCACCTTGCGTATAAAAGTTAATTCAACAGGGACATTTGCAAAAATAAATATCGAAAGATAAATTACAACTTTTTTAAAAATTATGGAATGTTAAAAGCTTAACTCCAAACTCAAAAGAGGATCTCGGATTTGGTACAGTCGGACCAGTCGATGATTCAGAATTTTTGTATGGTTATTACTGGTGAATCGGAAGGGGATTTCCTCGATATGGAGGATGACTCTACTGATCAGCTAATAGAAGATGCTCCGCTAGAATTTGAGGAGAAAATTAAATCAACTGTCAATGAATTTAAGAAAATTAACCTCATGATTGAAGAGCAACCACGACCTGCATTTATAAGTTCTCTACTCAACGATGAAGAATCTTTACAATTGATCAAACTGTTGACAGAGTTTAAAGATTGCTTCGCATGGAGCTATGATGAAATGTCAGGACTGTCAGCAGAGGTTGAAGTTCATAAACTTGGGGTAGATAAATATATGACCCTAGTGAAATAAGCTCCCAGAAGAATGCGCATTGAAATAGACTAGCAAGTCATCACCGAGATGAAGAAATTAATAGACGCTAACTTTGTAAAAGAAGAGCAATACCCCACATGGTTAGCCAACATTGTCCCAGTTAAGAAGAAAAATGGACAAATCTGTGTTTGTGTCAACTTCAGGGATTTGATCAAAGCGTGTCCAAAAGACGAATTCCCATTACCGTACCAGAAATGATGGTCGACATTGCTTCGACACATGAGATTTTCTCTTTCATGGACAAATTGTTGGAATACAACCAAATCAAAATGACTCCCAAGGATGTAGCACTTACAACCTTCAGAACACCTATTGGGATTTTTTGCTACACAGTGATGCCGTTTGGATTGAAGAACGCTGGAGAAACATATTGACGTGTAATGACAAAGATTTTTTATGATCTCATTCACAATCAAGTGGAATGTTAAGTGGATAATTTGATCATCAAAGGCAAATAAAAAATAGGTCATTTGTACGATTTGAGGATTGTGTTCAAACTGTTACAATAATATGACCTTAAAATGAATCCCTTAAAGTGCACTTTTGTCGTTACCCATAGAAAATTTCTAAGATTTGTTGTTTGTTATTGGGGAATTGAGATCGACCTAGAAAAAATTAAAGCCATCTTGGAAATGCCTTCACCCAAAACCTTAAAACAACTACGTTCTTTCTAAGGAAATTTGACATATCTGAGATGCTTAATTTCTAATCTCTCAGGTAGGTGTCAGCCCTTCTCGACATTAATTAAAAAGGATGCCAAATTCATTTGGGAAGAGAAATGCTAATGGGTGTTCGAGGAAGTTAAGCAATATTTAATTACACCTCCTGTCTTGGCAGCCCCTATCTCGGGGAGACCGTTGATACCTTATACTGAGGCGTTAGACAACTCTCTTAGAGCCCTCTTAGCCCAAGTCATTGACGAGGATAAAGAAAACACACTCTACTACTTGAGTTGCCGCCTAATACCGACAGAGATAAGGTATCCACCTATTGAGAAGCATTGTCTAGCTTTGATTTTGCCACCCAAAAGCTTAGACATTACATGCTTTCTCATAAGATTACCCTAATTTCAAAAGTCAATCCGTTGTAATATTTGATGACCCAACCAACACTTTCTGGATGTCTAGCTAGAGGATCAATGATTTTATTGCAATTTAATATAACTTTTATTCTCCTTCATGCTATCAAGAGACAGATTTTAGCAGACTTTCTCGCTGCACACCCACTTCCAGCTGGTTCCCCTCTGAGTGATGAACTATCAGATGAGCAAATACTACAAATAGAATTGTCTAGTGTGCAACGCTGGGAGATGTACTTTGACAGAGCTTCATCAGCCAGAAAGGACAAAGGATCAGGCACAGTTATACCAGGTAAAGCATGTATTAGTTTGATCTTTATCACGCCAGATAATGGTATGTTGAGGTTCTCATACCACATTACAGAGCCATGTACCAACAACGAAGCATAATATGAAGCCTTAATTACTAGCTTAGAGTTCGTAATCTTGAAGGATATAACAGACATTGCCATCTATGGCGACTCACAACTTGTCATCCAGCAAGTTGCTGAACAATGCAAAATTTTGAAACCAAGACTAGCAGAATACTATTAGTACACGATGAAGCTGTTGGAACAGATTTCCAATGTAAGTTTCTACCAGATTCTTAGGGGAGATAATGCCCATGATGACGCTCTAACAAAACTTGCAAAAGAATTGGCATGTCCCTCAGAGAATTCCATTGATGTCAAAGTACAAGGAAGATATGTTTTATCTCGGGTCGATCTTGAAACCCTACACAAGCTCGGGAAAGAAGAAGAAATGATGATTGTGGTTGCATAAATCAACGAAGATTGGCGCAAGCCATTGATAAAATATTTGCAAACTGGAAAGCTATCAGAAGACAAGTCAGTAGCACATCACGTTACAAAATGGGCTATGTCATATGCTCTAGTAGGTGACATCATCTACAGAAGATTGTTTGACCATATGTGGCTACGATGTTTAAGCAAAGCTGAGGCATAAAAAATTGTCAAAGAAGTACATGTCGGATTGTGTTGCGCTCATTAGTCAGAGCCAAAAATGAAAATGAAGATCAAGAGACTCGGATATTATTTGCCAGCAATGATGTCTGAGTGCATGGATATAGCCAGAAGATGTCACCAGTGTCAGGTGCATGGGGTGGTCTTACACCAACCTCCGAATGTGCTACACCCAACCGTTACCTCATGTCCATTTGAGTGTTGGGGTACAGACATAATAAGATCGATAAACCATCTGTCGTTCAAAGGACACAGTTTTATACTCACTGCTACAAATTATTTCTCCAAATGTGTAGAGACAGTGCCATTACGAGAGGTCACGACACAGCAAGTCCTTCAAATCTTCAAAAGCACGTCCTTCAAATCTTCAAAAGCACGTCCTTCAAATCTTCAAAAGTACGTCCTTCAAATCTTCAAAAGCAAAGTCATCTACATTTTAGAGTACCGTGAAGAATAATTTTCGATAATCAGACAGTCTTTAAAAGCACCAAAAACAAGAATTTTGTCAAACGACACGATATAGATTTGAGATACTCTACAATTTACTATCGCAGAGCAAATGGCCTGACTGAAGCCTTCAATAAGACGTTGGTACACATTTCAAAGAAAACAATGGACAAAATAAAAGAGATTGGCACAATAAATTATTAGAAGCCTTACAAGCCCACCGAACGATGTTTAAGACTCCCACTCAATGCACACCCAACATGTACGGGAAAGAGACCATACTACCGTTAGAAGTTCAGACGCCGTCTCTCAGAGTCGTTGTCGCTAACTGGCTTACAACAGAAGAAAGTACAAAACTCATACTTGAAGAACTAGAGAGTCTTGAGGGAAAACGACTAGAAGCACAACAACATTTGGAGCTTTACCAGGCAAAGATTGTACAAGCTCATGACAAACTGGTCCGCCTAAGGACATTCGAAGTTGGTGACCTTGTCCTCGTGCTAAAAAACCCATTATTGCACACCGTAAGATAGGTGGAAAATTCGAGCCAACTTGGGAGAGACCATTTGTCGTAGAAAAGGTCTACCCAGGAAGAGCCTACTAGCTAGTAGATTTTCATGGTGCCCATCAATGGACGAAACCTGAAGACATACTACACAACCTGATATTATTTGACATCGCTTGATTTGAAATTTTGAAATTTAAATTGTTTTGGGGTTATGTATGTGGCCAAATGTCTGTGACTGTGTCAAAAATTTTGTAATAAAATTAACCTCAAAATAATGAAATTTTTTGAAATTACAAATTTCAATTTTCTCTTTTAAACTTGATACTCCACTAAATTAAATGAATTATATACATAAATAAAAGGTTTTCTCACCAACCTAAACTAAAAATTTTTCTTTAATCAATACTTTGATTTGTTTTTGTTCACGTTAAGTTTCAGCTCACTGATATTTTTTCTGTTGTCTGCAGAGAAATGTCAAGCCAAAGGCTGATCTTTTCTTTTAAAGATGGTTGGAACCTCGCATTCAATGAAGCAAGGGCACCGCAGGGAGGCACTATAGACTTTGACATGGACTTTAGTCAAGTAGACATAGACTATGAGGGTCCTCTGATGGACGTGATTAGCTGTCAGGAAAAAGAAGGGCTACAATCACTGCTAAGGTTTAACACCAGAGATAGTTCCTCACTGAAGGGGAAAAATGTGATAGTACAACAAGACCCGATGGAGGGGACTAGTCTCCTACCGTCTATGATAGCTACATCAACCAGAGGCCTAGTCGCTGCCAATGATGAAAGACTTCCAGATGTGCTGCTATGGAGAACTCAACACAAAAACACTAATTGACGAAAGCATAGGGCTTTCCTTCACGAAGAGAGGAGACACCAGAAATGGGTGGAGAACTTGCTCACCCCTAACCTTGAGGGAAATATCTATGATCTAGGCATGAGAGAGACCTCTTTCAGCTTGCCTGCTACAGATGATGAGTCTGGATTTGTTATAGAGCCAGAGATACCACTAGCTGCAGATGTTCTTTATACGGGTTGCTTGACCTGCAATGTAGAGATACATGTACATACATTAGTTATAGGGGAATTCGTGGAGTGCCCAGACTGCAATGTCCTCAACCTTGAGCGCTACAGTACTTTAGAGGAATACGTATCTTCTGATCATGGAGTTTGGACCATTGATTACTTGATGGATGCAGAGCCATATGTCATGTTGGGTACAAAGCCATATATCCCGTCAAATGCAGAGTCATGCATTCCACTACAGACAGAGACAACACCAGCCTAGATTCCCGTTGACGTTGAAATGAGGGAACATCCCCGACAGCCACCGATCATCAGTATGACAAAATACCACAAAATGAGTAAGGTAAGCAAAAGGTATTTCAAATTCTATGAAGAAGTGCAAGGAAAGTTCATCAACATATTAGAAGGATTGGAGCTATATACCAAGGTCTTCTCGAGAGTGATGAACGAAATATTCTAGACTGCATTTTATATTTAAAATACAGAGGTAAAGTAGGCCTACTAATGGAAATAACCTATTCCGAGCCAAGAAAGTGGATGTGAGGAAAGGGTAGAATCACCATACAATGTGGCTGTTGTTACAATTTCACCCAAGATAGATAAGGAAATCCCCCGGAGATTTTGAGGTATGATGAAGTGGACCCACTACCTCCTATGATAAAATGAATGATCAAGAGAATGATCCGATGTAGCATTCTTCCAGCTAACTGTATTCCCAACAGTTGTATCATTAATATACATGATGAAGGTGACTGCATACCCTCACATATTGAACATCACAATTTTGTAAGACCTTTCTGCACGGTCTCTTTCATGAGCAAAAGCAACATTTTATTCGGAAAAGAAATAGATGTCATTGGCCCCAGCGAGTTCGGAGGATATGTGGAGATTTTGCTACCAGTGGGTTTAGTGTTGGTTTTTAAAGGAAACAGAGCAGACATCGCTAAACATTGCATTCTAGGGGTTTGACCCCGTAGGGTGTTTGTAACTTTCTGAAGGATGGATGACAGCAAAATGCCATATGGATTTCAACCAGATCTGGAGTTGGAAGAACTACTACCGTACGAGCCATGAGAGGGTTGCAACTTTAAGCACATGAAAAAGTAACTTCAGTCCTGGAGCGTGTCTTAGAAGGTCAGCTCGATCAGGAGTTTACCTCACCAGAGACAGACACTTAGAGGATTCCTTTTTAACACATTCTCATCGCAGCAGACATGATATGCATTAAACATGCTCAGCCTATGATATGTATTTGGCATGGGATATTTTTGGATGTACTTTGATGCAATTTGCATAATTGTATTTTTTGAGGCCTTGGCCTTCACTCAATCTGTAACATTTATTGGAGCAGAGTAATGAAATATTTTTTAGAATTTTTTCTGTTTGCTCAGTGTGATGGATAAAATCCATGAACTATACGTTGGTTCTGAACTACAATGAACAAAGAACAAAACAATAAAAAACTTAATATTAAAATTCAAGTAAAACACTCTTTTGAAAATCAATCAACCAACAAAAATTAAATTTTGGAAAACATATTTTGAAAATTAAATGTGATAAAAATAACAAGAAAAGAAAAAAAAGATGTTGAGTTGATTCTCTCGATTTTGGGGTCTCTTACTCATTGCTCGCGCAGCACGACCATCCTTGTCTCCACCAAATCTCACAAAATTTCACATATCTTCCTCACAAATGTTTACCTTTTCACATGACACATGTCTATGGGTTCAACACCACAAACTCTTTTCAGATTTCAATTCTCATTCTGGAATCAATCTCCAACTTTTGATTCCCTCGCTTTGAGGTCGGTCCCTAACTTCCGATCCTCTTTTTGACATTTTGTTGACCTCACTTTTGGTTGAGGTTTAGTTTTTTCTCTTTAGTTGCCTAGGGTCTAGCCATAGGACTTTCCTGTTGACTATTCTTAGAAAACTAGAAAAGGAACACTCATTATTAGAAATTCTACACTCCTCGCTCAACTTGAAGTTCCAAATATTGGTCCTAACTTCTAGCACTTAGTAGGTGGGGTCAACATAAGGGAACTCAAGATGGGTTCCTATAGGATTGCTTGCCCTTAGGTTTGACCCTGGGTACAGGGGCAAAGGCACTCACTTTCACTCACTCTCATTCACAATCCCTCTCTACCCTAAACAAATACTTGTTGACATTGATCCCTTGTTCGTTTGGGAGACTCATGTAGATGGTCCCCTAAACCCAGTAGGCCTAGGCTAGGGTTTAGCTAAGACCAGTAAATAGAGGACCCAAATAGGGATTTCATTGGTCCATAACTCATGTAGGGTGGTTGATACCCCAACCTTACCAAAATATCCAATTTGACCTTTCACCCCCAAATCTACCCAAATTACCTAAACACCCCCAAATCCCAAATTTAGTCAAAATACTCAAATTCACCAGAAATATCCAAACTTGTTCAAAAATCATTTTAAACCTTTTAAAAATACCCAAATTGCCCAAAACCACCCAAAATTCCAAATGTACCAAAATACACCGAAAATTGCCAAAATTACAAAAATACGCTTGGCACACCAAACTTTCCCAAAACATCCAAAATCACTCTAAATGTCTCCAAAGCCAATTTGGACCCTTCAATTGAACCCAATTTGGCCAATTTGACCATTTTGACCAAAACCCACAAATTGCCTTTAAAGGCACAATTTCCCCAAATTCACCTCATATGTCCATCAATTTGGGCCCAATTTTCTTCAATACCAATCCTAAACTTAAATTCACCTTTAATATAACCAATTTAAACCAAATCAAAGTTTAATTGGCCAAGATTGGAGCCCAATTTTGATCAAAGTCAAACCCCCAATTTTGGCTACATGACTTAATTCGACCAAATTGAACCACATTGCCTACTAAATTTGGCACAATTTATGTTCAAAACTCTTCATAATATTCCTACACATCAAAATTGACCTTAAATTGGCCTTGGTGTAGCCTCAATTTCATTTAATTTTGACCTAAGTCCAAGAATCCCCAAATTTGCCCTAAATTGGCTATATCTTCAAATTTCACCAAATTAAATGCCTTGGCCCAAAAATTGGCACCCAATTTATGTTGAAAACTCTTGATGACATTCTTATTGATCATTTTTAATAATCAATTTGGACTTATCCCAAGCTTAGCCCAATCTAGACTCAAGTCTAGCCCAACTTGCCCAAAGCGACCAAATTTCCAAAATCCTTCAAATTTAAGCCCCAATTAAACTCAAAATTAATTAAATCCTTCACCTAAAATATTCAATAAAATCATCTACACAATGTTGATCATTTAATTGGGCTCAAAATCATGGCTAGTCTAACCCAAACCCAACCTTGAGCAATTTTGACCCATATGGGCGCCTTCACCAAAAATTGACCTAATCAAGCCAAATTGGCCAACCAAAGACCACCACAGCCACTAAGTCATTAGTTCAAACCAGGAAAAACCATAAAAAAACCCATCAAAACAAGCTGTGGACCAATGGGTCCGTAAATTAAGGGATTCATACCCATTTTTTGGTCTTAAAACAAATATCTCTTCCATCATCACTAACCCTTGGGGGTAAAACATAATTAAGCCTCCCCCTAACTAACCTGACTTCTTGGACACCTTTTTAAATCCTGACGACCGGCATAGTTTCCGTTAAACCTCGAAACCAAGAGCCGCCACCCTTAATCAAACCCATCCTTAGGCCTAAGAGCCAGCTCACCCCAATTAAACTTTAGAGCCTCTTAGCCTACCACCTAAGCAAGCTTTTGCACCCATGACCAGGCCCTGACCTCTCCTCTCTAACCATGGTTATAAAATGTCCCCTTCATGGCCAAGAGAGAGGTGCTGAAATTTTCTCAAGGAGACTCCTCTAAATTGCTCCCATAGCCTCTTTGAGACCTCCTCAAATGGTGGTGCTGAACCAAAAGATGCCGCATGGAGCTTCAGAGACGTCGAGGATGATGTGGTGCCACGCTGGATAAGTAGAAAAAATAGGACTTTATTTTATTTATTTAATGGCCAAAACTTCAAGAATCCATATGTTGGTGTAGAAAAATAACAAAAATAAAAGAAAAATACCCTAGTGCTCAATGAATAGAGGAGAACAATATGGAAATGTTTTGAAGTTTATTTGATGTATATTTTAATTTTAAATAATTAAATATTGTTTTGAGTCTTTTAACTCTCTATGCATGTAAACATTTCATCATAGCTTGATATTTTGGCATGTTATTGCCTCTATCATGGGGTATATTCTCTGCTTTTCCCAAGGTCAGAGAAGACCTCGAAACAAAGATCCATATTTTTCAAGTTTATGTATATTATTTGCATAAATTAATCATAATAATTAGCATGTTGCTTAGAAAAATCCAAAGACATTTTGGAAGGTTTATTATGACCAGAGAACCCTTTAGAAAAAATTTTATGGGCCAAGTTATTAAGAACACACTTAAATCTCACCAAACCCTAAAACACAAAGAAAATTAATTTGGGAAAAATAATAATCTAAATGAATTGATTTTGATTCTCCACAGTTAATTAAAGTTTATAGAACTCCCCATAAAAATTTCAAAACATTTGAAGTTCATTTGATAACTTAACTTGATTTTCTAATTTAAATGACATTTTTAACACTAAAAAGATTTTTAATAACTAAAATATAACTCAAAAAATTATAAAAATTAGTTTTGGGAGCTCTCTATGATCAAGAGATTTTTCTAAAAAAAATTGTAATTAAAATAAAAACTTCATTTTTAAGCCTATTTTAATATTTAAATAATTAAAAATTAATAAAAATTACAAAATTCATAAAATTCATAGAAATGTTCTCAAATTTGTTATGAGCGCTTAGGAGAAAATGGAGATTTTTTCCTTTTTTTTTAAAGTGAAGATATTGAATTTTAAAGCTAAAGATAATTTTTAAAGGCTAAAAAATGATTTTTCTTAACCTTTCACTTAAATAATTCTAATAATTCAAAAAAAAGTTATAAAAATGTGAAATTTATTTCTTTATGTTTTTTGACCTTAGAGAGACTTAATAAAAATGCAAAACTTAATTTTTCAAATTTAAAATATTTTAAAGTTAGTTAACACTCCAAAACTTAAAATAATTCTAATAATTCAAATATAACTCAAAAAATCATGAAATTTGGTCCCAATGTTTCTCTAGTTTAAGTATACCTCGAGTAAAAATTTTAAGGGATTAGGCTCTGACTTGTTCAAGATATTGAGTTTTTTTAAAAAAAAACCTTATTTTTGCATATCAATAATTATATAAATTAAATTAAAATTTGAAAAATTACAATTTTCTCATCTGATGTCTTAATTGTCCCATGAATAAGGTAAGATGAAAAATCTAAAGTTATTTGAATTATATTTGATAAATTATTAGGTGATAGAGCCTTAGGGGCAAAAGTATAACTTTGAGAATTTGGCCTTAATTAACATTTAGGCTTAATTCAAGAAAGGGAAATAGACAACCTTTTTTATCCTAATTAACATATTTGGATGACTAAAACATAAGGGATTAATTGGTAGAAACCAATCTCATTTTTTTCTAATTAAAGGATAAATTTGTAATTTCCTAAATTATTAAAATTTTGAAGTATAGTAAATTAAATGATCCTAGACTTAGGGGTACGATTTTGGGTGTTAATAATTCATTAATTTAATACCCTTATTTGATGTTCAAGTGTCATTCAAATGTTTTGATGATGAATTATCATCACGTAAAATTTAATCTTTTTTAAAATGACTAAAACATGCACCAAGGATTTAAGAGCTTAGTAGTGACTTAAGCTAAATCAAATTTGGTTAAATGAGGATTTGAAAAGTGAATGTAACAAGAAATTGAACACTACAAGCTTGAGTTAGAGATAAAATTGGCAAATTTTCTTAATAGCATTAACTTACCCCTTTTAAGGGTCTTCACCCACATAATTCTCAAACTAAATGACAAATGACGATTACCCTAATTCTTAAGGATAATTGAAACATCGATGTTCACTGAACACTAGAGATATTTACAGGATGAATTATTAAGCAACATAATAAGTTTAAATGAGCTCGAGACTTTTCACCAAGCGGTGAGGGGGAAGCATCGATCTGCTTTTTCTCCTGACCTGTTGGATTCCTCGGAGGACTACTAAACTCATTATGTCTCGCTTAATAAGATCATCCTTAAAATAATAAGGGTTCACCAAGATATGATTTAGGATTTGATAAACCATCAGAACCTTATTTTTCTACTTTACATAAAATGCCCATACTTTCATTTTGAGTTTCAGGTGGTGGAACAAGAAGGCTCGTTAGGTGCGTTTTTTACAGTTTACAATACCATCTTTTTTCTATACTTTCCACACTATATTTTATGCTTACGAAGCTTGCATGTTAAACAACTATGCCACCTTGCATGAAAACCAAAACTGTTAGGATATCCGTAAAACCAAAACCAATACTAAAATCAATCTAGATAAAATTCACGGGCACAACATTCAAAATGTAAGACAACTCAAAATTTAATCACAAACATCACAAAAACTAAATGAAGACGTCTCTATCGAATGATCGAGAATCTCTTAGAGGAGGTAACCTATGGTTGCTAACGAGGCTTCCCATAGTCTAAATGAAAGTATGGAACTCATTAAGTTGAGTTTAGTAAATTCATTTGGATTAAGTGAATTTGATAGAAAGAGTAGTACCAGAATGAGGGAACCATAGGATCCTAACCAGTGTCACTCTAATTAACTTTAGTATGCCCCTTAACATTTAAAGAACTACAACCATAGGGCCATCTGATTTGACATCATAACTTTACACACTAGAAAGCTTATACTCGCCACGATGAGGAGCTTGGAGCTAGCATGGTGGGTAGCACAATCATCTTCAGCAGCAGTACCTATCTTCCACAGTTAAACCATTCCTTCTTTAGAATTAAACAACCAAAGCCATATGAATTCAAGGTTGTTTGCTTATGCAACATAAATCCTCACCTCATCTTTAGGCATTTGTATAGCTCTACTGTACAATATATGCCCTAACTAGTCTTAGGATTCCGAGGTTGTCGTTCGTCATGACCTAAATTCTCACATCTTCCAGGCTATTTGTGAGATTGTTTCACACGTAAGCCCTAACTAATAAAATTGGTAAGATGAAACATTCAAATAATTTCTCCTCAGAATTGAAACCAAACAATAGGATAGATTGGGAAGTCACCGAGGTTCTTCTCCTGATCCATGACATCCCCTAGTTCTTCCTCCTTTGGATTCCAAAAATAAAATGTTTCAAATTTGGGCCATTCCTCTTTCACAACTTTTTATCTGATTTCGTTGAAAAGTCTTATCCTATTGAACTCCTTAATGATAATATTTCCTGGTTTTTTTCAGAGTTTTCTTAGGTTACTTTGGTTATCTATGATGTAATTAACTATAAGGGCCTGCCCTTATAGGAAGCTTGTTCGAACCCAACTTGTGTGATCGTTTCACACAAATGTAAGCCTTAACTAATAAAATTGGTAGGATAAAATATTCAAATAATTTCTCCTCAGAACTGAAGCTAAACAATAGGATAGATTGGGAAGTCACCGAGGTTCTTCTCCGGATCCATGACGTCATCTAGTTCTTCCTCCTTTGGATTCCAAAAACAAAATATTCCAAATTTGGGCCATTCCCCTTCCACAACTTTTTGTTCGATTTCGTTAAAAAGTCTTATCCTATTAAACTCCTTGAAGATAATATTTCCTAATTTTTTTCAAGAGTTTTCTTAGGTTACTTTGGTTATCTAAGATGTAATTAACTATAAGGGTCTGCCCTTATAGGAAGCTTTTTCAGTTATTTAATTCTTTTTATTAATTAGTGGAACTTGCAAATAAGATGGTTTTCGCAGACCAAATGAATGTCATATATTTCTTAGTTTATTTGATTAAACCTCATCCTCAAATCATGTGTTTATCCTCCGGGATAAATACACGGTTCCGGGTATAACGCTCCTTCATTTAAATTGAGAAAAATATGGGATCAGTTTGATTTCATATATTTTTAAACTATATACATATTTAAATTAAATTCATTTCCGAAGTGGGTGACGTGATTTTGATTCCAGTGGTCGATAACTTCTAATGGGCAACTCCACACCAAAAATAGTGTCGACATATTTGATCCATAAATTTTTATTCTCTTTCGAAAATCAGCTCCTAACTTCTGATTCCCTCGTTTTGAGGCCAATCCTAAATTCCTGTCCTTTTTTTTAGATTTGATCCTTAAATTTCAATTCTCATTTTAGAATCAGTCCCTAAATTTTGATTCCCTCGCATTGAAGTCGGTCCCTAACTTTCAATCCACTTTTTGAGATTTGATCCTAAAATTTCAATTCTCATTTTGGAATAAGTCCCTAACTTATGACTCCCTAGCTTTGAAGTTGGTACCTAACTTTCGATCCTCTTTTTGAGATTTGATCCTTAAATTTCAATTCTCATTTTGGAATCAGTCTTTAACTTCAGATTCCCTCACTTTGAGGTCGGTCCCTAACTTCTGATCCTCTTTTTGAGATTTGATCCTTAAATTTCAATTCTCATTTTAGAATCAATCCCTAACTTCTGATTCCCTCGCTTTGAGTTTGGTCTCTAAATTTCAATCCTCTTTTTGAGATTTGATCCTTAAATTTGAATTCTCAATTTGGAATCAGTCCCTAACTTCTGATTCCCTCGCTTTGAGGTATGTCGCTAACTTCCAATTCTCTTTTTGAGATTTGATCCTTAAATCTCAATTCTCGTTTCGGAATCAATCCCTAACTTTTGATTCCCTCGCTTCAAGGTCAGTCCCTAACTTTTGATTCTCTTTTTGAGATTGATGCCTAAATTTCAATTCTTATTTTAGGATCAATACCTAAATTCTGATTCCTATATTTCGAGGTTGGTACCTAAATTCTGACTCTCTTTCTGAGATTGATACCTAAATTCCAATTCTCATTTCAGATCATTACCTAAATTTTGATTCTATGTTTCGAGGTTGGTACCCAAATTTTGACTCTCTGCCTGAGATTGATAACTAAATTTCAATTCTCATTTTGGGAACAATACATAAAATATGATTCCTATCTCTTGAGGTTGGTACCTAAATTTCGATTCTCTCCTTCTGAGATTGATACCTAAATTTCAATTCTCATTTCAAGATCAATACCTGAATTTTGATTCCTATCTTTTGAGGTTATTACATAAAGTTCTACTCTCTTTTTGGAATCAATACTGAAATTTCAATTCCCACCCTGGGGTAAGCACTTACATGCTAATTCCAATTCTCTATAAATATTTGAAACTTGATAACTTAAACTCACTCTCCAGTCCCCAGCGAGAGTTCCTACTTCTTGACTTCGATAAAATATTCACTTGCTAATTCCCTAGTGGAAACAAATAACACACACAATTTGACACCTCCTTTTAAGTCTATTGACTTAGGAGTCTGTGTTGGATTTGTTGATCTTGTAGGTCAACGCCAATATGCGCGGTATGCTTGCCCAGCACACCACACCTTGTTGAACTCACTTTTTTTTTAGGTTTAGTTTTTCCTCTTTAGTTTCCCAGGGTCTAGCCATAGGACTTTCCTATTGACTTTTCTTAGAAAACTAGAAAATGAACCCTCGCCATTAGAAATTCTACACTCCTCCTTGCTCAATTTGAAGTTCCACATATTGGTCATAACCTCTAACACTTAGAAGGTGAGGTCAATATATTGGAGCTCAAGGTGAGTTCCCATAGGACTGCTTGCCCTTAGGGTTGACCCTGAGTGCTGGAGCTAAGGTGCTCACTTTCACTCACTCTCACTCACAATCCCTTATTGACATCACTTTTGGTTAAGGTTTAGTTTTTCATTTTTAGCAGCCTAAGGTCTAGCCATAGGAATTTTCTATTGACTAATTCTTAGAAAACTAGACATGGAACCCTGACAATTAGAAATTTTACACTCTTCTTTACTCAATTTGAAGTTTCGCATATTAGTCCTAACCTCTAGCACTTAGTAGGTGGGGTCATTATGGGGGAACTCAAGATGAGTTACCCTTAGGACTGTTGGACCTTAGGATTGACCCTGGGAGTTGGTCTAGGGCTAAGGAACTCACTTACAATCGCTTGCACTCACAATCACTCACTACACGAAACTTAAACTTCTAGGTTTTGGTCCCTTGATACTTTTGGGAGAGTCTTGTAGGTGGTCCCCTAAACCCATTAGCCCTAGGCTAAGGTTTGGATAAGACCACTACATAGAGGACCCAAAATGGGGTTTCCATTGGTCCATGGCTTATTAATGGTGGTTGGTACTCCAACTCCACCAAAACACACAAACTACCCAAAATCACCAAAATTGGCCAAATTACCAAAATACCCCTCCTTACCCCAAAATTCCAAAAATTTCAATAAATCCCAAAAATTTCCAAAACCTCCCAAATATTCTCAATTTCATTTTTCTCAACTATCACATGACACAATTTGGCCAATTTGGCCATCTTTGACCAAAACCCCCAAATTTCCCTTTAAAGGCCCATATTTTCCCCAAATTACCCCAAATTTCTATCCAATTAGTCTCAATTTACCCCAATTTCAATTCTAAAGTCAAATTCACTCTTAATATGACCAATATAGACCAAAACCTAGCTCAATTGGTCCATGATTTGAACTTAATTTTAAGCTAAACCAAAAACCCAATTTCGGCCCTATGACTTGGTTCCACCAAATTGAACCCTTAGCCCACTCAATTGGCCACAATTTGTGTTGAAAAATCTTCATAACATCCTCATACATCAAAATTGACCTTAAATTGGCCTTGGGGAGACCTCAATTTCATTTTATTTCAACCTAAGTCAAAACAGCCCTAAATTTACCCCAAATTGACCATGTTTCAAAATCTCACCAAATTGATGGCCTTAGCCCAAAAAATTCCACTTCATCCCTTCATGAAAAAGCTTTACAGCATCTCCCTTGATCATTTGAACCATTTAATTTGGAATTAGGCCAAAGCTAGCCCCATCTAGATCGATGTCTATCCCAACATGTCCAAATTGACCAAATTTCAAAAATCCCTCAAATTGACCTACCAATGGAACTTAAAATCACTTCAACCCTTCACCAAAGATCTTCATAACAATCATCTACACAATATTAATCAATCAATTTGGTTAATTGACATGACTAACCTAGCCCAAGCCCAAACTTTGATCACTTGAACCCATGCATTAAACATGATCAAACCACCTTAAAGCAATCAAATTAACTCCACCTCAGTCATTGGTTAGACCCTAAGACTAAGACAAAACCCATCTAACCACCTAAAATAAGCCATGGATAAAAAATCCACCAAATTAAGGGATCTTATTTTAAAAAATGCACTGCTTAAGATACCCTTACGAAAGCTAAACCCCATTGCATTAAATTGCTTTGATAGATTCACCTGGATGCCCATAGCTCATAGCCACCCCCCCTGCCATGGCCGGCTAGCCTAGTCACTGGAGAAGCCAAAATCGAGGGGGCCCCTTTAAATTTCACCCAAATCAAACATAAAGGCTAGCTCAACCAAATTAAATTGTAGAGCTTCTCTGCCCTCCACCTAAGTACCACAATGTACCCAAACATTTATCCTGAGAGCCACCCCATGGCCATTTTTATAAAAACTCACCTCCACGGCCGTGGGAGGTGTGCTAAAAATTTTCTCAGAGAGAGCTTCCCAAATCACTCATAGAGCTTTTTTGAGACCTCCACAACCCATTCCAATCACTCCATTACCTTGATTTTCCCTGTGTAACCCTAATTTTGAGCTTGAAAATTAGGGCAGAAATAGAAATCCCTGAAAACTCCACCAAACTTCAATTTCTTGAGCCCACACCTTCACAATAGCAAGAGAAGATAAAGCCCCATCAAATTACTCTCTCAAATAGCCTCTACAATAGCTCTAGACGAACACCCAAAATTGGTCTTGATCAAAATCACACCTAGGCTTTACACCAAGACTAGAGGCTTAATACCTAGCCTCCTTGGATCCCAACAAACATGCCAAGAACCTCTGATTGAAGCTTCACTTCTTAGAGGCAAGGTATACAGGCTCTCTTACTCCCGAGCCTGTTTGAACTCTCCATTTGCTTTGAGTTGATTTTATGGCATCATAACTGTATGGATATGTTCCTCTAGTCTAGATGAGCATTTTAAAAAAAATTCATCTAATTTGGATAAGAAATGAGAGAGATCATAAGGCTAGAGGATGGACGGTTCTCAGGCTAGGCAATTAGGGACGATGACAGAGCGTCGTTCGATCAAGTGTGTATCAGATGGACGGTCGAGATAAAGTCGGACACTGCTTCAGAACATAAACCACGAGCTGAGTCAGCGCTGAGGTGGATGACAACATCAAATGGTAGCGCGCCATGTGGAGCTTCGGAGCCGCCGTAGGTTGAGCTGGCCCCACGCATTTAAATAGATAAATAGGGAATTAATTAATTCAGAAAATGATCCCTCAATTCAAAAATTTATATCTTGGTGTGAAAAAATCACAAAAATAAAACAAAAATACCCTCTTGCTCAGTGAATAGAGGAGAACAATCTAAAATGATTTGGAGACCATTTAATGGATATTTTATTTTTAATTAATTAAACACTCATTTGGATGTTTTGATTCTCCATGCATGTAGTAACCACACTATCGCTTAAAATTTTAGCATGTTGTTGCCTCTATCTTAGGGAATATCCCCTGATTTTTTCAAAGTCAGAGAAGATCACTAGACAGAGAATCATATTTTTCAAGTTTATATGCAATATTTACTTAAATTAATCATGGAAATTAGCATGTTTCTTAGAAAAATCCAAGAACATTTTTGAAGGTTTATGATGACCAGAGAGCCCTTAAGAAAATTTCTCATGAGTCAAGTCATTTAAAATGCACTAAATCTTTACAAATCTTAAATCACTAAAATAATTAATTTTGAAAAATAAAAACAACAAAATGAGTTAATTTTTTATCTCCACTATTATTTAGGATCTAGAGAACTCACCATAAAAATTTCAAAGGATTTTAAGTTCATTTGATAACTTAAATTAATTTTCAAGTTAATTAACATTTTTTACACTAAAATGATTTTTAATAATCAAAACATACCTTAAAAAATTTTAAAACTTAGTTTTTTGAGTTCTTTGTGATCAGAGGTATTTTCTAAAAATAAAATGTTATTTAAAATAAAAACTTGATTTTTAGCCTATTTTAAATATTTAAATAATTAAAAATCCCTATAAATAAAAAAAATAAAACTCATGAAAATGTTCTAAATTACTTCCTAAGCACTTAGGAAAAATTAGAATATTTTTCCTTGTTTTATGATTAAAGATACTAGATTTCAAAGCTAAAAAATAATTTTTAAAGGCTAAAAATGAGTTTTCACTAAAAATAATTCCAATAAATCAAATAAAATTCAAAAAAAATATAAAATCTTCTCCTTTGAGTTCTTTGACCTCGAGAGGACCTTTCCAAAATATGAAAGTTAATTTTCTCCATTTAAAATATTTTATATTTAATAAATACCCTAGAAATTAAAATAATTCTTAAATTGAGATAAAATTAAAAAAAATCATGCAATTTGGTTTGAAGGCTTCTCTGGTCTAAGTCTACCTCCAATAAAAATTTCAAGAGATTAGAGTTTACCTTGGTAAAGTTAGAAATTTTCTTTGAAAAATCCTACTTTTGAATGATAATAATTATATAAATTAAATTAAATTTTGAAATCTCACATTTTCTCCTTTGATGTTTTAATTGACCCATGAATGTGGTAGGATAAAAATTTCAAAGTCATTTGAATTGAATTTGACAAATTATGAAGTGTTAGAACCTTAAGGGCGAATGTGTAATTTTGGAAATTTAGTCTTAATTAACATTTAGGCTTAATTCAAGGAGGGAAATTAGCACCCTCTGATCTTAATTTGGATGTTTGAAGCACAAGGGGTTATTTGGTAGAAACTAACCTCACTTTCTTAATTGAAAAGATAAGTTAATAAATTTCTAAATTATTAAAATTTTGAAGTTTATCAAAATAAAATGAACCTAGGACTTAGGGGTATGACTTTTGAAGTCAATAATTAATCGATTTAATACCCCTATTTGATTTTTAAATAAAATTCAAATCATGAATTATGACCACCTAAAGCTTAATCTTTTCAAAGCTAATTAAGACACTCACCAAGGTCTTAAGTGGTTAGCAGTGACTTAGACTAAATCAAGTTTCATTTAAATAAGGATTAGAAAAGTAAATATCAATTAAAACTATGATGTCTTTCAAACACTACAAGCCTAATTAGGACTAAAATTTGGCTAAGTGTTCTAATAACACTAACTGGCCTCTTTAAGGGTCTTCACCCACATAATGTTCAAAATTAAATTACAAATGATAATTATCTTATTCTTATAGATAATTGATACATCAATGTTCATTGGGATTTAGGGTATTTACAGGATGAATTATTAAGCAACATAATAAGTTTAAAAGAACTCACGACGTTCCACCAGGCAGCGAGAGAGTAGCAAGGTCTTGCTTTTTTCTCTAGATCTGTTGGATACCTCGGAGATCTACTAAACTTAATATATTTTGCTTGGCAACATTATCCTTAATTAAACTCCTAAGGACCCACCAAGATATGACCTAGGGTTAGATAGGTCATCAAAATTTTACTTTCATGTTTCATATAAACTGCCTTAACATGCCTTTTGAGTTTCAGGTGGTGGAACGAGAAGACTCGCCAGGTACGCTTTTTCAGTTTTCAGTGTTGTCTTTCTTGTACATTCATACTTTACTTTTATACCTTCAAATTTGTATGTTAAACAATGATGCCACCCTGCATGAAAACTAAAACTATTAGGATAGCCATAAAACTAAAATTAAAATCAACCAAGATAAAATTCACCTCCATGACATTCAAAATATAAAACAACTCAAAATTTAAATCACAAACAACACACAAAACTACAACTTCAAATAAATTAAGACGTCTCTATCGGATGATCGAGAATTCCTTAGAGGAGGTAACCTATGGTTGCTAATGAGGCCTCCCATGGTCTAAATGAAATTATGGAACTCATTAAGTTTACTTTAGTAAGTTCATTTGAACTAAATGAATCCAATAGAAAATAGTGGTGCTGGAACGAGGGAACCGTAGGATCCTAACCGGTGTCGCTCTAATCAACTTTAACATGCCCCAATAAAAATTTAAAGAACTTCAACCATAGGGCCACCTGATTTGACATTATAACTTGACACATTAGAAAACTTAAACTCACCACGACAAGGAGCTTTGAGTTAGTACGGTGGGCAGCACGACCATCTTCAACAGTAAAACATGTCTTTCCCAGCTAAACCAATGTTCCTTTTTTATATATAAGCAACAAAGCCATAGGAATTCAATATAAGCCCTAACTCGTCTAACGATTCTGAGGTTGTCGTCCGTCACGACCTAAACCCTTACATCTTCCATGTTATTTGTGTGATAGTTTTATAAGAATGTGAGCCCTAACTAATAAAATTGGCAGGATGAAACACTTAAATATTTCTCCTCAAAATTGAAGCCAAACATTAGGATAACTTGGGAAGTCACTAAGGTTCCCCTCTGGATCCATGATATCCCCTAGTTCTTCCTCCTTTGGACTCTACAATAAAATATTCCAAATTTGAATCAATCCCCTTTCACACCTCTATGTTCGATCTCTTTGAAATGTCCTACCCTTTGAAACTCCTTGAAGATAATATTTCTTGATTTTTATTAAGAGTTTTCTTAAATGACTGTGGTCATTTGAGATGTAATTAACTATAGGGGCTCGCCCTTTTAGGAAGCTTTTCTCGAACCCAAATAACTATAAACCCTGTTTAATTCTTTATATTAAATAGAGGAACTTGTAGGCAAATAAAATGGTTTCACAGACCAAACGGATATCATATATTCCTTAGTTTATTTGATCGAGCCTCATCCTCAAGTCTTGTGTTTATCCTTCGGGATAGATATAGGATTTGAGGTATAGTGCTCCCTCATTTAAACTATGAAAAATATGGGGTCAGTCTGATTTCATATTTTTCTAAGAATATATATGTAAATCAAAACGTCCTTCCAAAGGGGGTGACGGGATTTTGATTCTGGTGACCGACAGCTTCTTGCGGGCAACTCTCTAACCAAAAATAACGCAGACAGCTTCTGTCGACTCCACTGTGGACTAGCTTCTCTCTACATTTAAATCAAGAAATATTATCTTCACACATCGGTGATGTGTCCATGTCTCTCTTGGACCAAATTACCCTTCTTCCGTTGGCATACTTTACCCATTTCTGTCTTGGGAAAGTATGACTAAACTCCTTAGACTTCAAAACTAGCTATTCGACCATCTTTGAGTAGAGGGGTTCAGAAGGCCATTAAGGACTCTTTAAATTTTGATGTGGGGTCGGATCCCCAATAGGTGTGTCGGTGGACTAGTTCCACCTTGGCATTGTCTGCCACAAAATGGGTACCGCATTGGGTCCTAAAATACTTCACATCTCCCTTCCAAATTTGATTTGCTACTTTACAAATTAAACTAAATTGTGTTGTACTATGTGCACTTTGGAATTTTCTTATATTAATTAAATTTTACATCTCTTGATTTTTCATAAACAAAATTTTAAAATTCCCATAAATTAAGTCCCGTCCGGTCTACAGATCAACCTCTACTTTCAGTGCTTGCACTAAAAAAATTACAAGGTTTTTTGCCATATAGGTAACCTAAAACTTTCTATTTTCAAGCCTGCTGCAATGGCCTACCCAACGCTGACATTTTTCTGCAACCTGCCAACGAGTCATCAAGCCCACAACCTGGCTCCTACCATCAAATTTGGAGCTGGATTTGAAGATCTTGAGGTCATCCTCGGGAAAGCCCCGTTGCCACACTAGAAATACATGAACTGTCTGTAGAATTCAGCCTAAACTGCCTTCAAGACTTCCCTGCCTGCAAGAAGTCTAAAACTACTGTCGTCATGGCACCCGCCAAACCTTCTATCCTTGCTGCTACTAAGGGGAAAGAAATAATGAATATTGAGGATCCAACTGAGGAATTAACTGTCCCACCACCCGTGTTTGAAATCTGATCAAGTTTGAGGACTGTACCGCTGACCCCAACCCCAACTCAAAAGAGCAACCGCAACAGAAAAGTTTGGAGGGCCATCAAAGCCTAGGCTCCCAAGGAGACACCTGTTGAGGAGGAACCTCATCAAGTTAAAGAAGGATTACCGGAAATTTATCCACTCTTACGAGGGAGTAGATTCCATCCTCTGACAGATACCGATGGATATGAGAGTATCCAAAGAATTGCCACCGCATTACCATCGCTTCATGGACATGGTGAGGAACGAAAGAAATTCACTCCTATCACCCGAGTTAGTACAGCTTTCAAAAGGCTAGCTACCAAAGAAGGATGTTTGGTTAGAAAGTTACTTAAACGAGTGAGAGATGCAATTTCTCCTCGCACGAAGAAGGAAACTTTGAAGGATGTCAAGTCCGCTAGACAGTCTCACAAGACAACTGGAGTGCCACCTACTTGTATACCCATTTGGTTCCATTTAGGGAACAGAGTTGATGCTGCAATAGTTACTACTGATTATACAGCCACCAAGACCACAAGTCGTCGATCGGTTAAGTCAAGACCGGATCCGAAAATCTTAACCATCTCCCATTATGGAGATATTCTTACGATCCTAATAGCAAAGACAGGAAAATTACTTGGAACTGTAGCCGGCCTACACCACGGGGAGCATACTTTCCCTCGACATACTGATATTTCTTCTAAGACACTCCATCCTGAAGCATCATTATCAAAAAAGAAAAAGGTATGGGTACCCAAGGTCGCTGCACCGATACAGTCCAGTGAGCCCAAGGGACAAGAATAGGAAATGATGTCAGGATCTGAAATGTCTGACATCTAGCCAGCGAGATGGAGGAATAAGTAGAGGATATCCATCAGGGTGATCCAGATCTTAAAGCATTCAAAGAATTCATAATTGAGGAGAAAGTTGAGAAACTCAGGATCAAGATTTCTGTGTTAGCTTGAGAACACAGAGTTTCCGTCGATAGCGATGATGAAAATTTTGATTACAATGATTACTTGGAGGAAGATTTCATGGATGTCCATGTAATCAAAACAAGAGCCGCCACATTTATGCGTGAAGCTCAACCTCACAATAAAAAGAACGCCGTAGATGAACTGCGTAGGGTTGTCCTCCTAAGAGATGAGCAAGTTATTATACTGGAGAAAAGAATAGAAAAAATGACCGTAGCCATGACCGCTATGGCCATTATTCAGGGGCAATCACAAGCGTCGCAATTGGCTTCTCCAAAGATCAATAGCCAGAAATCATACACATCACATATGAAAGAAGAGAGGTTGCCTCAGTAAACAGAGACGAGCAACACAGAAAGGATTCTCCATCAAGTACTATGTCAGAAAAGGAATTCAAGAAAATGGTTGAACATGTACGGGATGCCTTAACCTAATATAAGGGTGGTGAATTGGTTCTAAACGGTAGACCTTACCCGGAGGAATTCGATGTCGTGCCTTTCCTTAAAGGTTTTGTTGCCCCAAACTTCAAGATATTCGACGGAACAGGAAATCCCAGACAACATATAGCACATTTCTGAGCCAGCTGTGACAACACCAGAAATAGTGAAGCTCTACTCTTCCAGTAGTTCGTCAGCAGCTTGTCAGGAATTGCTTTTGATTGGTACGCTAACTTGCCCAACGGATCAGTTAAAACATTTTTTGAGTTGGAACAACTAGTTGTGAAAAGATTTACTGGAGCGCAACACCATGTGTCTATTGGAGAGCTCATGATGGAAAAACAAAATCCTGGCGAAACTTTGGTAGACTATATTTTGAGGTGGAGAAATCTTAGCATGAAATGTGAACCTCAGCTACAGAAACATCATGCGATTGAAATTCTACTCAAGAGAATTCATGGGCTAGTAGCTTTCATGCTCAAGGGACTCACCATCAATTCCTTCGAGAAGCTACTCAGTAAAGCCAACAGTCTTCAAGAGGAGATTAAGCACATGGAGCCGCACAATAAGACTAAGGTGACTAGAGTGTTTGAAAAGAAATCAGGAGTAGTGGCAACCATCGATAAAGAAAAGCAACCGATAAAGATATATGCAGAAGAGCATCGCCAGTCTTCATCATAGTATGCTAAAAAACAAAGCAGTCAATTCAACCTGCGACTGCCTCAAGAAGGATCACCTCAAACGGGGGATAAGAAAATGTCCCTGTCAGAGCGACATAAAACGGTGTATTCTTTTAAAGATGAAGCTATTCCTAAAATATTTAGAAGTCTGATGAAGAAGCCCGAGTTCAAATTAACAGATCTGAAGAATCCTGAAGAGGTGGATAAGAAGAATGAACCAAATTATTGCCCATACCACCGGTTGCTTGGGGACACTATAGAAAATGCTTCATCTTTAAGGAATGGCTCGAAAGGAACCTTAAAGGGGAGAACATAACAATCCCAAATGAATATTTAAAAGAACCTGAAAAAGGTTCCATAAATATGATTTTGGCGGATCCAATCTTCCCAATTGATCTATATACTGGAAAATATGGATGGAGTACAACTTGGGATGAACTCAAGAGGGTCCTTAATAGAATACAGAATCCATCAAAACAATCTTCTGCATATACCTGAGAAGAAGGATGGAATGAGGTCTGGAGCAAATCATCCAAGAAAATACTAAACAAGATCCAGTTTACATTAAAACAAGCCTCCATTCAGAGTTTGCAACATACCAAGGCCGACATAAAGATTTTGTCAGGAGAACCGTCATTGTCAAGGACAAAGCAGAAGAAGAAAAACGTCACTACAAAGATTGATAGCACGGGGGTGGGGTAGGGGCTGCCTCTACTAGATTGGTTGTCTCTGATTTGGAGAAGAAAGTCCTCAAACCTTTGACTTTATATGATTATCTTTTTGTCCCTCCGGGGACTTATGAATATAATGATTGTGATTTTGGCTACATTTTAACTGTTTCTAGTGATAACGTAACTGATTATGATCAATCTAGCTTCGATCTCGATCCCCAAAACGATCCTCAAATCGTACTCGAGTCTGATGAACTAGTTGTCAGGTCCAAAGAAGACAACAATGATATTGTTTACAATAACATCGATAACAAGGAGCGAATTCTCAAGCATTACGGTACACTGATTACCATCAACTTACATCTTTCCAATGAAGAGGAGGAGACACTGAACGAGTCAACAATGGTAGCTCAAGTAGAAGAAATCACGGAGGTTAATTTAAGGAGCGGAAACGTGTTACCACCAAGAACAACTCCAACAAACAAAGGAAAGCAGATAATGGCTCGAGAGGAGATACCCCCACCTCCACCAGTGGAAGAACTACATGATCAAAACAAAATTGGAGGATCATACAAAATAGATTACAACATGCTAGCTCGTTTTAGGAAGTTGCCGACCCGATTAAGCATCTACAACGCTCTGATCCTATTAAAGGAGATGGGAGAGTCTCTAGTTACAACTTTTCTTGACCCAAAAATTTGCTTAGCTCAGTTGGCCAGCACATCCTCAGATGAAGTTTCTTCGTTGAAAGAATAGCTTGGGGTAACCTTCATAGATGAAGACTTGCTACTCGGTACCGCCAGCCACAACCGTCCACTCTATTTCTTCATCACCATCGACAGATTTGTGTTGTCCAGAGTATTAGTTGATCCTGAAGCATCTTTAACTTGATGAGCCTATGAACATTGGCCTATTTGGATATTGAAGCTCAAGAACTTACGGCCGATAAAATGATGTTAAGAGGATTCAACCAAAAGGGAGAAAGAACCCTTGGATCAATTACATTACTGATGAAGGTTGGAGAACTCGTGACAACCTCTAAATTTCATATCATCAATGCCAAGAGATCTTTTAACGCTCTGTTGGGTTGACCATGGATTCACGAACACAATATGGTTCCATCATCGCTACACCAGTGCATCAAATACTGCAAAGATGGTCAAGAAAAACTGCATCAAAAGTGATCTACAACCATTTTCAGTGCATGAAGTTGGTATCCATGAAGTGCTGCCTACTATGCACCTCCAAAAAGGACTATCTTATCTTGTGAAGTTATCATAAACAAAGATGAAGATTCGGAAGAATTACAAGGAGGAGGCCATTCAACTCTGCTTTAGCAATCTTCCACCACTCTCTTACAACGAGTTGGAGAAAGTTCTTTTAGTTCACGCACCCAAGGTCGAGGCTATGGACGTGCACGAGGAATGATCAATTTAGTCGTTGAACGGACTAGGTCAACCATCAACGTTGGTGATGAAGGTAGTCCAAAAGATGAGATAATGATGACAAGATGGAAGAAACCTCAGTACGAGATATCCTTTGAAGATACAGAGAAAAATGAATATGAAACAATATATGATCGGATAAACCACTATGTGAATACTATGACCCTCACTCCGATTCTCCCTCAAAAGGTCAAGAGTTTAGAGGTCAAGCAAGTCTGTAATGTTGGTTCAAAGCCCCTCAAATTTTACTATGCTTCTACCTCTACTGAGTTTGAAAAACATGTAAATTTGGATGATGATCCTAATGAATTAATGGAATTGCCTTTTGGTTACTTCTCACCTTGTGTTCAAAAGTTAATTCAACAGGGACACTTTCTAAAATGAATGTCAAAAGATAAATTTAAACTTTTTTAAAAATTATGGAATGGTAAAAGTCGAACTCCAAATTCAAAAGAGGCTTTCGAATTTGGTACAGTCGGACCAGTCGATGATTCTGAATTTTGCATGATTTTTATTGGTGAGTAAGAAGATGATTGCCTCGATATAGAGAATGATTCTAATGATCAACCAATAGAAAATGCTCCGCCAAAATTTGAGGAAGAAATTAAATCTATCATTGATGAGTTGAAATAGATTAACCTCGGGACTAAAGAACAACCTCGACTTACAGTTATAAGTTCTCTACTCAATGACAAAGAATCTGCAGAATTAATCAAACTATTAACAAAATTCAAAGATTGCTTCGCATGGAGCTACGATGAAATGTCAGGACTGTCCATAAAGGTTGTAGTTCATAAACTCGGGGTGGACAAGAATATAAACTTAGTAAAACAAGGTCCCAGGAGAATGCGCCTCGAAATAGAGGAACAAGCCATCATAGAGGTGAAGGAATTAATTGACGCCAACTTTGTGAAAAAAGAAGAATACCCCACCTGGTTGGCTAACATTGTCCTTGTTAAGAAGAAAAATGGACAGATCCATGTTTATGTCAACTTCAGAGATTTGAACAAAGCATGTCCAAAAGACGAGTTACCACTACCAATACCAGAGATGATGGTGGATATCGCTTCAACACATGAAATTTTTTCCTTCATGGACGGATCGTCGAGATACAACCAAATCAAGTTGGCTCCCGAGGATGCAACACTTACAGCCTTCAGAACACTGATCAGAATTTTCTGCTACACAGTGATGTCGTTTGGCCTAAAGAACGCCGGAGCAACATATCAGTGCGCAATGACAAAGATTTTTGACGACCTCATTCACAACCAAGTAGAATGCTACATGGATGATTTGGTCATCAAAAGTAAAAAAAATAGACCATTTGTACGATTTGAGGATCATGTTTGAACGGTTACGACGATATGACCTTAAAATGAATCCCTTAGTGCGCCTTTGGCGTTACCTCTGGGAAATTTCTGGGATTCGTTGTTCGTCATCGGGGAATCAAAATCAACCCGATAAAATTAAAGCTATCTTGAAAATGCCTCCTCCTAAAATCTTGAAATAATTACGTTCCTTCCAGGGGAAGTTGGCATAACTGAGACTCTTTATTTCTAATCTCTCAGGTAGGTGTCAGCCTTTCTCGGCATTAATTAAAAAGGATGCCAAATTCATTTGGGAAGAGAAATGTCAGCAGGCTTTCGAGGATTTTTAACAATACTTAATGACACCTCCTCTTTTGGCAGCCCATATCCCAGGAAAACCTTTGATACATTATACTGCGGCCTTAGATGACTCTCTTGGAGCCCTCTTAGCCGAAATCAATGATGAGGGTAAAGAAAATGCAATCTACTACCTGAGTCGTTGCCTAATACCGATGGAGATAAGGTATCCACCAATTGAGAAGCATTGTCTGACACTAATTTGGGTCGCTCAAAAGCTTAGACATTACATGCTTTCTCATAAGATTAACCTAATCTTGAAAGTTAATCCATTGCAATATTTGATGACCCGACCAACACTCTCCTGACGTCTAGCAAGATGGTCAATGATCTTATTGCAATTTGATATAACTTTTTTTCCCCTTTGTGCTATCAAGGGACAGATACTAGTAGACTTTCTTGTCGCACTCCCACTGCTAGTTGGGTCCTCTCTCAACGACGAGTTACCAGATGAGCAAATATTATAAATGGAATTCTCTAGTGCGCAACGCTGGGAGATGTACTTCGATGGTGCTTCATCAGCCATAAAAGACAAAGGATCACGCAAAGTTATACCAGGCAAAGCAGGGATTTGTTTGATCTTTATCACGCCAGACAAGGGTATGTTGAGGTTCTCATACCTCCTAACAGAGCCGTGCACCAATAATGAAGCAGAATATGAAGCTTTAATCACCGGATTGGGGATGACAATCTCAACGGATATAACAGATGACTTTCAGGACTCGCACTCAGCGTACACCTTATTTGCTCATGTACAAGTTCGAGGCCGTGCTACCGCTATAAATCTAAACACCTTATCTCAGAGACGATGTTGCCAATCAGCTCACAATAGAAGAAAGTGCAAAACTGAGACTTGAAGAACTACAGAGTCTTGAGGGAAAATGACTAGGAACACAACAACACTTAGAGCTTTACAAGGGGAATATGGTACAAGCCCATGACAAATTGGTCCACCCAAGGACATTCAAAGTTGGTGACCTCAAACTTGTGCTCAAAAGGCCTATTCTTGCACGCCGCAAAATAGGTGGAAAATTTGAGCCAACTTGGGAGGGACCATTTGTCATTGAAAAGGTCTACATAGGAGGAGCCTACCAGTTAGTGGACTTCCAGGGCTAAATATCCATGTTACCAAAAAATGGACGATATCTGGAAACCTATTACGCAGCCTGATACCGCTTGCCTCTGCTTGCTTTGAAACTTTGATTGTTTTGGGGTTATCTATGACCGGGTCCAAATTTTGTAATTAACCTCAATATAATGAAAATTTTGAAAAAAATATTTTAAACTTCAAATTTTCTCCTTTCAACTTTTGAGTATAATGTTCCACAAAATTAAATTCATACATAAATAAACAATTCATTTCACTAAAATAAGTTAAAATTCACTTTAATAAACACTTTGTTTTGTTCTTGTTCATGCCAAGTTTTGGCCCACTGATGTTTTTCCTGTCGTCTACAGAAAAATGTCGGGACAGAGGTTGATCTTTGCTTTCCAGGATGGCTGAAGCCTCGCACTAAATGAGAAGATGGCATCCCAGGGCGGTACCATAGACTTCAACATGGATTTTAACCAGGTTAACATGGACTACAAAGGTCCTCTCATGAATGTAGTCAGTTGCAGGGAGAATGAGGGATTGCCTTCACTACTAAGGGTGACCGCCAAAGATAATGTATCACACAAAGGCAAGAACGTGATAACAGAGCAAGATCCGATAGAAGGGCTCAGCCGTCTACCCTCCATGGTAGCTACACTAGCTGAAGGCCTAGTAGCCGCTAATAACGAGCTACTGCCAAGTACTTCGCTTCGCAGGACGCAACGTAGGAACGCCAGCCGCAAGAAGCAGAGGGCTTTTCTATGACAAGAACGCAGACGTCAGAGAGAGACAAACAACTTACTCACACCTATTCCTGAGGTGCATATTTATGATCCGAACATGAAAGAAACTTTTGTCAGCCTACCCACCACAGATGAAGAACTGGGGTTCGTTGCAGAGTCCGATACACTTTTAGTTTCAGATGTTTTATGCAAGGGTTGCCAGATGTGCAATGCTGAAATACTGGTAGGGACATCAGTCACGGGGGCGTTTGTAGAATGTCTGGATTGCAATGTTCTACATCTACAACGTTTCACTACATTTGAAGAGTATACCTCTAGCACTGATGAGTCTCAGACTTTAGATTTTTTGACCTAAATTAGGTTTTATTAACCTTAAACTTCCACTTAATCCATATTAACTCTAGGTAATCAATTGAGTTTACCAAAATTAGGTTTAATTAACCTTAACCCAATTAGACTTAATTCATATTAAGTTTAATTAATCAACTAAACCTTACCAAAATTAGGTTTAATTAACCTTAAACCCAATTAGACTTAATCCATATTAAGCTTAATTAATCAATTAAACCTTACCTAAATTAG
>NEWO01000592.1:116829-134333 GCA_003013225.1 Phalaenopsis aphrodite | reverse complement strand
TAGGTTCAACCCACATTGAACCCAATTTAACCAAAACTTAACTTGAGTTTAACCTAACTTGAACCCAAATCAACTTCAAACTTAAGTTCAACCCATATTGGACTTAAGTTAAATATATAACTTATGTTCAACCCAATTTGAATCTAAGTCAACCAAACTCTCGGTTGTATACTGAACCTAAATCAAACCTTAAACTTATGTTTAATTCAAATTAAACTTAAGTCAACATAAACTTTTGGTTCAATCAAAATTGAACCTAACTCAATTAAACTCTTAGGTTCTACCTACATCGAACCTAAATACTGTAAGTCCTAAGTACATTGGACTTAAAAGCAATTCAATCCTTAGGTTCTACCTACATTGAACATAAATACCTTAAGTCCTAACTATATTGGACTTAAAATAAATTCAACTCTTAGGTTCTACCTACGTTGAACCCAAATCATCTTAAGTCCAAACTACATTGTACTTAAAACCAATTAAACTCTTAGGTTCTACCTACATTGAACCTAAAACATCTTAAGTCCTAATTACATTGGACTTAAACCACTTTTAATCTTTAGGTTCTACCTATATTGAACCTAGAACATCTTAAGTCCTATCCACATTGGACTTAAAACTCTTGGTTCTACCTACATTGAACCTAAATCTTCTTCAGTTACATCGACATTAAACCTAAATCTTAGGTTCAATTAAACTCTCTCAGGTCTAATTGACATATGACCTAAAACAAATGACATCATAAAAATCTAACTAAATGACATAAAATTTGTCTTAAATGACATTGAAACACAACTTAAACATTTGTGTTCAGATTTATGAGGATTTCATGGACAATGCAATCTAAAGTTGCTAACAAGAATCTTCTGGTCTTGGTTTAAACACCTTTCAGACTAAGTAAATCTGAATGCTTCACAGCCCCGGCACGACAGAGCCATAGACATCTTGATCGAGTCATTTAAGAATTGTTCGACCAATTGAATAACTAAGCAAAATTGATAAATCAGATAATATGATTTTATGCTAATTGTGTTCTCTTTTGTAGGCTTATTAATGACATGAAAACAAAATTTCACTTTAGATTTCATTTGCATGTTACAGGGTGTGCTAACTCTGTTTTGAAGGAAGACATTCAAAAGCAGAATTTCAAGACAACAGAACTAGACAAAAACAGACAAAATAAAATAAAATGACATAAACAAAATCACATGGCATAACACAAAACCTTTAGGGTAGAATCAGATTCTTAAGAATTTATTACCCTAGGAATAAAACATTTGATGTTTCTTTCATTAATCTTGACATTTTAGAAGAATGAGTGTTAACGAGAATCAGAAGTTTTCTTAGGTAAATCTAGAATTGCTAAAGATGTAATTAACTATTGGAGCTTGCTCCTATAAGAAAATTAAGAATTTAGAATAGGTGATCAACCTAAATATCTAGTTATCAGACCATTTATGTTGTTATCCTTATATGAGATTTTGACATTCTAGAGTCTTCTCTATAAGTTTACCACCCAACATTTCTCTTGTTTTCTATCATTTGCCCTTTCCCTTTTTCCTAATGCCTTTTAATACCTGAGGACCTTTTACTTGATCCAAACGATTAAGGTAAATTAGAAAAAAATAGGGCAATAAGATAGATAAACAGAGTGGCGACTCAAACATCCTTATCAACAATAGACACAACGACATGAGAACATGAACGAGAATTGGCGGCAACGGTGGAAGGTGAGTTTGATCGCCACCAAGAGAGATTTGGCGACTCCGCTGGGGATGTTTTCTCTCCTCAACTCTCGTTAAATCATTCGTTCTTCATACAAAGATATTTTATCTTTAGATAGATAGAGTAATATTTCCCACATTTTAACTCTACTACATTAAGAATTAAAATGATATTACATTAAAAAATATTCTATCTTTTGACAGATAGAATTACCTTTCCCACATTTGAACTCTTTGAAATTAAGAGTTAAAATAAAATGACATTCTCAGATATTCTATCTTTTGATAGATAGAATTATCTTTCTCACATTTTAACTCTACGACATTAAGAGTTAAAATGATATGACATTCTCAGATATTCTATCTTTTGATAGATAGAATTATCTTACCCAAATTTTAACTCTATGACATTAAGAGTTAAAATCTCATGACATTCTAAGATATTCTATCTTCTGACAGGTAGGATTTATTATATCTTTTGATAGATTAAATCATCTTTTCTAAATTTTAACTCTATAACATTAAGAGTTAAAAATGACATGACATTCTAAGATTTTCTAATTTTTGACAGGTCAGCAATCCTACCCAGACACGACATTCTAAGATATTCTATCTTTTGATAGATAGATTTATCTTTCCTAAATTTTAACTCTACAAAATTAAGAGTTAAAAATGACATGAAATTTTAAGATATTCTATCTTTTGACAGGTAGAATTATCTTACCTGGACACAACATTCTAAGATATTCTATCTTTTGACAGATTGAATTATCTTTCCTAAGTTTTAACTCTCCAACATTAAGAGTTAAAATAACAAGACACGTAGGATTATCTTACCCTGATCTGACATTCTTAGATATTCTATCTTTTGACAGATAGAATCATCTTCTCTACATTTTAACTCTATGACATTAAGAGCTAAAATCTCATTTTAATATATTCTATCTTTTGACAGATAGAATTATCTTTCCTAAATGTTAACTCTAAGGGTTAATGACATTCTAAGGTATTATATCATTTGACAGATAAAAATGACTAAAGCAAGTTTTAACTCTACAACACTAAGAGTTAAAATAACGTAACATTTTAAGATATTCTATCATTTGACAGATAGGACTATCTTACTTTATTATAACTCTTTGATAATAAGAGTTATCCGTGAAATTTGTGGCAGACATACCATATAGACATTTTATCACAGACATACCATGACAATGACAACAAACATACCATGACAATGACAACAAACATACCATTACAATCATAATAGACATACCATGACAATCACAACAAACATACCGTGATGTTTAAACAATTCATAACATTCACTACAGACATTTCATGATATTCACGGCAGACATTTCATAATATTCACAATGGAAATTTCATGACATTTTACTTCATGAAAGACACGATAGACATTCTATGACTGCTACAATAACCACTACATGATATTCAAAAAGAAAACTCAATAGACATTCTATGACATTCATGACATACATAGACATTCTATGACATTTACAACAGCACGATAGACATTCCATGACATCCCTGATAGAAATTCTATGACATCCATGATAGAAATCCCATGACATCTATGACAGGCATCCCATAATATCCATGATAGACAGAAATCCTGTGATATTCATGACAAATAGACATTTCCTGATATTAATAATAGACATTCGCTGACATTCATAAGAGACATTCCCTGATATTCATATTAGATATTCCATAATATCTATGATAGATAGACATTCCATGATATTTATAACAGATACTCCACATTCCGTGATATTCATACAGATAGACATTCCATGATATCTATGACAGACATACATCCCATGATATCTATGACACACATACATCCCATGATATTCATAACAGACAAACATTCCATGATAATCATGATAGACCAAAATTCCATGACATTCATAACAGACAGACATTTCATGATATTCATAACAAACATTCTATGATATTTATGACAGATACTCCACATTCCATAATACCTATGTAATGACATTCCATGATATTTAAGATAGACATTCCTTGATATCTCTGATTGACATTCTATGATGCTCTCTATGATAGACATTCAATCATATATATGACAAACTCCCAGTTTACAAAATAATTTTAAACCCATTTGAAATTGTACATTACCAGAACTTCTGTGATGGGCCCCCAAAATTGACCTTTTCCTATCCCCAAGGTTCTGATATATCAAACAATAAATCTCAAAAGGAATAATCCAAGATAAAAGTTGTGACATTTTAACAATAAAACATGATGCCCTAATAACTAGGTCCTTTACAAATCTTTCGATTGGGTCTTTAGCAAATTTCAAAAATAAAATTGTGTGATAAAAATACAAGTAATTGACTAAGCATATTACGAGCCTTTTAATCTCATGCCAAGTGGTTGGGTCATTGCTTTCAAGTGAGTTATAATATCTCTGAATTTATCTTAAGAAGCTTTTGAGAATTATTAATTAGGGAAGGTTGGATATTCAAAACCCTTAAAATATGCTCTACAGGATATAATAATTCTTTGAGAAGAAGCTTGAGGAGAGCATGAAATCAAAAATTTGTGTTTGAATTCAGACATTCAAAATTTTTTAAATGCTTCAATGGATATAGTAAAAAAATTGAAATGGGCTTAAAATAAAAAATTGGTGTTTGTACATTCAAAACCTTTAATATGTTGCACAAAATATAATAGAGGGCATAAAATCAAAAATTGGTGTTTGGACATTTAGAACCTTTAATATGCTCCACAAGATAAAAATTGAGGTGAGCATGAAATCAAAAATTGGTGTTTGAATTTAGACATTCAAATCCCTTAAAATATGCTCTACCAGATATAGTAATTATCGGAGAAGAAGCTTGAGGTGAACATGAAATTAAAAATTGATGTCCAAACTCTCCCCTAATTAATAAAACTTGAGAAACTGACTTAAGAAAATTCTCCCGATATTGTATTCAAGAAAAAAATTAAGTGATCTTGCCTTTTGGTCAACTATTAATTGGCTAGACATATCTTCAGAAAATAAAAATATTTTAATCATATTATAAAAATTTTGAAATCTACCTAGACCCAGAAAGAGGAATCTAAGGTAAAAGACAGAGTTATTAGCAAATTGAAACTCACGAACTTCAAAATCATTTCTGAAAGAAAATATAAACAACATTGACAAAAATAGTGAGAGGACTCAAACACATTTGGAACGATCCTTTCAGTTGATTGATTGTCAAAGAGTTTTACCTCCATCAACGAGTAGCATTTATAAAATATTATGCAACATAGAAACATAATGACCTGTTTGTAAACTGGAAAACAAACGACAAAAAAAATGATGACATCAACTAAACTTCTCCAAACGACATAAAATTGATCTCAACCTTCACACAAACTAAATGACAAACATGGACAAAAAGAGTAATCTCCGTCGGAAGATTTAAGCCCAAAAAACATTATGAATTCAAAATAAATCAGTCAACTTTATGTGTTTTTCTACACATACTTTTCTGTTGTTGGTTGCAAGACCTTCCCGACATTGGCTTTCCTTTAGTTTTCCTTATGGGATAGGATATAAGTCTCCTAGCATTCCTTCCTAAGATGGACATATTAACATCTTTAAAAAGTAGTATAAGAACTCCTTAAATGGATTATGGAATCTACTTATCCCTAACTATTGGAAATAAAAACCTTCCTTATAAAGAGCTTTGATTTTTTAGTACTAGTCTTTTGAGATAGGATGTAAGTCGCATAACATTGCTTCTTAAAATTAACAGTCATTAACATTTGACATCTCTAAGCTGTAGTATAAGACATCCTTAAATGGAATATGACATCTACTTATCCCTAACTATTGGAAACAAAGACCTTCCTGATAAGGAGCTTTAGCTTTCTAGTAGTTATTCCTTTGAGATAGGATGTAAGTCATATAGCATTCCTTCTCAAAATTGACAGACATTGACATTTGACATCTCTAGTAGTAGTATAACACCTTATGGCATCTAGTCTCCTAACTATTGGAATAAAGACCTTCCTGATAAGGTGCTTTAGCTTTCCAGTAGTTATTTCTTTGAGATAGGATGTAAGTCGTATAGCATTCCTTCTCAATGATAGACATTAACATTTAACATCACTAAGTGGTAGTATAAGACCTCCTTTTGGCATCTACTCTCATAACTATTGGAAATAAAGACCTTCCTGATAAGGAGCTTTAGTTTCTAGTAGTTATTCCATTGAGAAAGGATATAAATTCTATAGCAATCCTTCCTAAAATTGACATATCAACATCTGACATTTCCGAGGAATAGTATGGTATCCATTCTCTCCGTAGCTATAGGAAACATGATATTCATTTAAGACTTTTTTTTAGATGGGATGTAAGTCGTATAACAGTCCTTAAATTGACATATCGACATCTAACATTTCTTAGGAATGGAATGGTATCTATTCTCTCCCTAGCTATAGGAAACATGGTGTTCCTTTAGCACTTTCTTTGAGATAGGATGTAAGTCGTATAGCATTCCTTCTGAAAATCGACATATAAACATCTAACATTTCTGAAAGATGGTATAATATCCATTCTCTCCCTAAGTATAGGAAACATCGTATTCCTTTAGAACTTTTCTTTGAGATAGGATGTAAGTCGTATACCATTCCTTCTAAAAATCAACATATTGACATCTGACATTTTCGAGAGATGGTATGATATCCATTCTCTTCCTAGCTATAGGAAACATGATATTCCTCTATCACTTTCTTTTAGATAGGATGTAAGTCGTATAACATTCCTTCTCAAAATTGAAATATAGACATCTAACATTTCTGAGAGATGGTATGGTATCCATTCTCTCCCTAGCTATAAGAAACATGGTACTCCCTTAGCTCTTTCTTTGAGATTGGATATAAGTCGTATAACATTCCTTCTCAATATCGACAGATAGACATCTAACATGTCTAAGAAATGGTATGGTATCCATTCTCTCCCTTGTTATAGGAAACATGGTGTTCACTTAGCTCATTCTTTGAGAAAATATGACACCCATTTTCTTTTGACAATTCGATATGACCTTATCACTCTTTTATACAATATTCATAAAGAACATATGAAGATACGACATTATGGACAACTGACCATTTCGGTCAACGCCAATATGTGTGGTATACTTGTTCAGTATCTCACACATATTGGGGGCCCATTTGTTGACCTCACTTTTAGTGAAGGTCTTAAAATGACATCCATGGACCAAATTCAACTTGAGCAATCTTATGACTTAAGATTCTCAAACATATCTAAAAGACCTAAAATGATCATTGCGATCATTAAGATAAAAGGTCTACCAACATTGACTTCTTTGGACATACCTAGGGTTATTAAAACCCTAAAAATTGAAATAACCCTCAAAGCACTCCTTTTGGAGCTTAACAATGACAATACTCTAAATGATCAGATCAGTGGTGACAAACCCTAATCTGGTCAAATTTTGACTTAATGGTCACCATAATGATCATAAAGTCAACATTAACACTTAATTACCCCCAATTGGTCAACTTTGATCCAAATAGTCAATTTTGGTCAAACTGGTCAACTTTGGTTAATTTGGACCAATGAATCAGTTCAAACCGTAAAAATGGTCAAATTGGATTATTTGATCATTTAAAAACACCAAAATGATCAAATTGGACCATTTGGTCAGCTACAAACACCATTGACCAACTATTGGTTTTAAATGACCAAGATGAACCTCCGTGGTCACCACTTTGACTATTTGATCATTCATAGACCCCAAATGACCACCATAAGGTCAATTTGACCATTCTGGTCTACTTTGGTCAACCTTGGTCAATCCCAAGTCATATCCTCAAGACCCTCATGACTAAAATAACCATGACATGGTCAAGTGAGTCATAATAGTCAACCCTGGACCTATATTTGTCAACTATGGTCAAAACTGGTCAACTCTAGTCAACTATAGCTAACTTGGTCAAAATGGTCAATCCATGACCTAATGACCAACACATAGACCTCATGACTAACCTAACAATGACAAGGTTAGAAAACTCACATTGGTCAACTCTACACCTGAATGGGTCAACTCTGGTCAACCAGAGTCAACTGGTCAACTTTGGCCAAAATATTTAATTTTGAACCAAATTGGTGAAATTGGTCAAATGGTCAACACCCAAAATCATTTTGACCAATTTATGGGTTAATATTATATATTCCTATATTTTTAATTAATTGCATAAATAATTAAAAAAGAATTTATGAACATTTAACCCTAAATTAAATGATATCAAACATGACATATAAAATCCATAAATAATTTTCAAAATTAAATTGAACACATGAAGGGTCATCTAATAGGTCATTCATGACCCAGATAACCTATTATAACCCATGACACATCATCCTTGACAAAAGACAATAATCATTATGAAGTAATCATGAAGAGAGCAACTTATGTGTCCTTTCTTCATAAATGATGGAATGAAAGGGTGGTAACCTCATCTTACACCTCCATCACCCTCCAATTATAAAGAGGCTTGTATCAACCTCATTTTCCCATGATTAAGAAAATATTGAGCTTAACATAAAGAGGGATGATGAGGAAGGGAATGTGTCTGTAACCTCGCTCCTACCATCAAATTTGGAGCCAGATTTGAAGATCTTGAGGTCATCCTCGGGAAAGCCCCATTTGTAGTGATGAGAATTGCCACTCCAGAAATACAAGACCTGTCTGCAGAATTTACCCTGAACTGCCTTCAAGACTTTCCTGCCTGCAAGAAGTCTAAAACTACTTCCGTCACTGCACCTGCTGCTGCTAAGGGGAAAGACGTAATGATTATTGGGAATCCGACTGAGGATTAACTATCCCACCACCCGTGTTTGAAATTTGATCAAATTCAAGGACTGTACCACTGACCCAAACTCAAAAGAGGAATCGCAACAGAAGAGTTCAGAGGGCCATCAAAGCCCAGGCTCCCAAGGGGACACCCATTAAGGAGGAGCCTCATCAAGATGAAGAAGTGTTACCAAAAATTTAACCATTCCTACGATGGAGTAGATTCCATCCTCTGACAGATTTCGATGGATATGAGAGTATCCAGAGAATCGCTGTTGCATTACCGTCATTTCATAGACATGGTGAGGAGGGAAAGAAGTTCACTCCTATCACTGGAGTCAGTGCAATTTTTAAAAGGCTAGCTACTAAAGAAGGATGTTCAGTCAGCAAGTTACTTAAATAAGTGGGACATGCAATTTCCTCTCGCATGAAGAAGGAAATATTGAAGGACGTCAAGTCCGCCATACATTCTCACAAGATAATTGGAGTGTCACCTACTTGCATCCCCGTTTGGTTTTGTTTAGGGAATAGAGTTAATACCGCAGTGATTACTACTGATTATACCGCCACCAGGACCGTAGGCCATCGACCTGTTAAGTCGAGACTCGGTCTGAAAATCTTACCCGTCACCCATTATGGAGATATTCCTACAATCCCAAAGGCAAATACAAGACGATTACCTAGCACTGTAGTCGGTCTACACCAAGGGAAGCATACTTTCCCTCGACATATTGATGTTTCTACCAAGACACTCCATCCTGAGACATCATCGTCAAAAAAGAAAAAGGTATGGGTACCCAAGGTTGTTGCACTGATACAGTCTAGTGAGCCTGCGGGACAAGGACAAGGAATGAAATCAGAGTTTGAAATATCTGACATCGTCGCAACAATAGCGAGATGGAGGAACAAGTAGAAGATTTCCATCGGGATCCTGTAGATCTTAAAGCGATCAAGGAATCAATAATTGAAGAGAAAGTTGAAAAACTCAAGATCGAGATTTTCAAGTTAGCTAACACGGAGTTTCCATCGATAGCAATGAGGAAAATTTTGATTACAATGATTACTTGGAGGAAGATTTCATGGATGTCCATGTAATTGAAACAAGAACCACCACATCTGCGCAAGAGGCTCAACCTCAAACTGAAGAGAACGCCATAGATGAGCTGCATAGGGCTATCCTCCTAATAGATGAACAACTTAGTCTACTGGAGAAAAGAATAGAAAAAATTGTCGTAGCCATGACCGCCATGGCTTCTATTTAGGGGCAATCACAAGCACCGCAATTGGCTTTTCCAGAGATCAATCAGCCGGAAATCATACACATCACAGATGAAAGAGGAGAGGTTGCTTCAGCAAATAAAGACAAGCAACAAAGAAAGGATTCTCCACCAGGTGTTATACCAAAACCGGAATTCAAGCAAATGGTTGAACAAGTGCGGGATGTTTTAACCCAATCTAAGGGTAGTGCATTAATTTTAAAGGGTAGAACTTACCTAGAGGAATTCGATGTCGTGCCTTTCCCCAAGGTATTTGTGGCCCCAAACTTCAAGATATTTAATGGGACTGGGAATCCCAGCAGCATATAACACATTTTCGAGCCAGCTGTAGCAACATGAGGAATAATGAAGCTCTACTCTTCCAGCAGTTCGTTAGCAGCTTGTTAGGAATTGCTTTCAACTGGTACGCTCATCATAGGAAGTTGCTAGCCCAATTAAGCAAGACAAAATCAGAGGATCATACAAAGTTGACTACAACATGCTAGCTCATCTTAGGAAGTTGCTAGCTTAATTAAGCATCTATGACGCTCTGATCCTATCAAAGGAAATGAGAGAGTCTCTGGTTACAGCTTTGCTTAACCCAAAGATTTACTTAGCTCAGTTGGCATGCACATCCTCAGATGAAGTTTGTTCACTGAAAGAACAACCTGGGGTAACCTTCATAGATGAAGACTTGCTGCTCGGTACCACCGACCACAACTGTCCACTCTACATCTCCGTCAACATTGACAGATTTGTGTTTTCTAGAGTTTTAGTAGATCCTAGAGCATCTCTTAACTTGATGAGCCTACGAACATTGGCTACTTGGATATTGAAGTGCAAGAACTTACGGCCGATAAAATGATGTTAAGAGGATTCAACCAAAAGGGAGAAAGAGTCATCGGATCAATTACATTACTTATGAAAGTTGGAGAACTCGTGACGACCGCTAAACTTACGGCCGAGACCTCTTTTAAAGCTCTACTGAGTCGACCATGGATTCATGAACACAATATGGTTCCATCATCTCTACACCAGTGCATCAAATACTGCAAAGATGGTCAAGAAAATTGTATCAAAGGAGACTTTCAACCATTTTCAGTGCATGAAGTTGGTATCCATGAAGATGTTGCCTACTATGCGCCTCTAAAGAGGACTGTCTTCTCTCGTGAAGTTATCACAAACAAATTTGAAGATTCAGAAGAATTACAAAAAGAGGAGGCCATTTAACTCTACTTCAGCGATCTTCACCACTCCAATACAATGGGTTGGTGAAGGTTCTTTTAGTTCGCGCACCCGAGATCGTGGTCGGGAACGTGGATGAGGAAGAATCAATTTAAATTTTTAACGGACTATGCCAACCATCAATGTTGGTGTTGAAGACAGTTCTGAAGATAAGATAATGATGACAAGATAGAAGAAACCTCAGTACAAGATATCCCTAGAAGATATAGAGATAAATGAATACAAAATAATGTATGATCGGATAAACCACTATGTGAATTCTATGACCCTTACTCTGATTCTCCCTTAAAAGGTCGTGAGTTTAGAGATCAAGGAAGTCTGTAGTGTTGGTACAAAGCTGATCAAATTTTATCGTGCTTCTACCTCTACTGAGCTTGAAAAACATGTAAATTTGGATGATGATCCTAATGAATTAATGGAATTTTCTTTTGGTTACTTCTCGCCTTGTGTTCAAAAGTTAATTCAATAGGGACACTTACCAAAATAAATGCTAAAAGATAAATTTCAACTTTTTGAAAATTTATGGGATGTTAAAAGTCGAATTCCAAATTCAAAAGAAGGTCTCGGATATTGTATAATCAGACCAGTCAATGATTCTGAATTTTGCATGATTGTTACTGGTGAGTCAGAGGAGGATTGCCTCGATATAAGGGATGACTCTACTGATCAACTAATAGAAGATGCTCCCCCAGAATTTCAGGAGGAAATTAAATCTACCATTGTGGAAAGAGATTAAACTCGGGACTGAAAAACAACCTCGAACTACATTTATAAGTTCTCTACTCAATGACGAAGAATTTTCAAAAATGATCAAACTGTTAACAGAATTCAAAGATTGTTTCGCATGGAACTACGATGAAATGCCAGGACTGTCAGTAGAGGTTGCAATCCAAAAACTCGGGGTGGACAAAACTATAACCCCAATAAAACAAGCTCCCAGGAGAATGCACCTCGAAATAGAACAACAAGTCATCGCCGAGGTGAAGAAATAAATAGACACCAACTTTGTAAAAGAAGAATAGTACCCCACATGGTTGGCTAACATTATACCTGTTAAGAAGAAAAACAGACAGATCCTTGTTTGGGTCGACATCAGAGATTTGAACAAGGCATGTCCAAATGACGAGTTTCCACTACCCATACCTGAGATGATGGTGGATATCGCTTCAACACATGAAATTTTCTCCTTCATGGACGGATTGTCAGGATTCAATCAAATCAAGATGGCTCCCAAGGATGCAACACTTAACCGATCAGAATTTTCTGCTACACAATGATGTCGTTTTGCCTAAAGAATGTCAAAGCAACAGATCAATGAGCAATGACCAAGATTTTTTACGACCCCATCCATAACCAAGTAGAATGCTACATGTTTGATTTGGTCATCAAAAGTGAAAGAAAAATAAACCATTTGTATGATTTAAGGATCGTGTTTGAACGGTTACGACGATATGACCTTAAAATGAATCCCTTAAAGTGCGCATTTGGCATTACCTCTAGGAAATTTCTCAGATTCATTGTCTGTCATCAGGGAATTGAGATCGACCTGGATAAAATTAAAGCTATCTTGGAAATGCCTCCTCCTAAAAATTTAAAACAACTACGTTTCTTTCAGGGGAAGTTGGCATATCTGAGACAATTTATTTCTAATCTCTCAGGTAGGTGTTAGCCTGTCTTGACATTAATTAAAAAGGACGTCAAATTTGTTTGGAAAGAGAAATGCAAGCGGGCCTTTGAGGAAGTTAAACAATATTTAATGACACCTCCTGTCTTGGCAGCCGCTATCCCAAGGAAACCGTTGATACTTTATACCGTGGCTTTAGATGACTCTCATGGAGCCCTCTTAGCCCAAGTCAATGATGAGGGTAAAGAAAATGCACTCTACTAATTAAGTCGTCGCCTAATATCAATGGAAATAAAGTATTCACCTATTGAGAAGCATTGTCTGGCGTTAATTTTTGCTGCTTAAAAGCATAGAGATTACATACTTTCTCATAAGATTACTCTAATCTCTAAAGTTAATCTATTGTAATATCTGATGACACGACCAACACTTTTCGGACATCTAGCAAGATGGTCAATGATCTTATTGCAATTTTATATAACTTTTGTTCCCCTCTGTGCTATCAAGGGACAGAAACTAGCAGACTTTCTCGCTGCACACCCACTGCCAGCTGGGTCCTCTCTCAACAACGAGTTACCAGACAAACAAATACTACAAATTGAATTTTTTAGTGTGTAATGCTGGGAAATGTAATTTGATGGCGCTTTGTCAGCCAAAAAGGATAAAGGATCAAGAACAGTTATACCAGGCAAAGCAAGGATTGGTTTGATCTTTATCACGCTAGATAAGGGTATGTTGAGGTTCTCATACCACCTGACAGAGTCGTGCACAAACAATGAAGCCGAGTATGAAGCTTTAATCACCTGATTGGGAATGGCAATCTTAATGGATATATTGAACATTGTCATCTATGGCGACTCCCAACTCGTCATCCCGCAAGTCGTCGGACAATACAGAATTCTGAAACCAATGTTAGCAAAATACCATCAGTACACGATGAAGCTCCTAGAGCAAATTGCTAACATGAATTTCTACCGGATTCCTAGGGGTGATAATGCACATGCTGACGCTCTAGCAAAACTTGCTAAGGAAATGACATGCCCACAAAGGTTTCCATTGAAATCATAGTGCAAGGATGACGAGTCTTGTCTCAAATCAACCTCAAAACTCTACACAAGCTTGGAAAAGAAGAAACAATAAATACAGTTGCAGATATCAAAGAAGATTGGCGCAAGCCATTAATAAAATATTTGCATACTAGAAAGCTACCAGAAGGCAAGTCTGAAGCACACCACATCACAAAAAGGGCTATGTCGTGCGCCCTGATGGGAAACATTCTCTACAGAAGATCATTCGACCAGATGTAGCTACTGTGCATGAACATAACTGAAGAACAAAATATTGATAAAGAATTATATGTCGGATTGTGTGGCGCTCACCAGTCAGGGCCAAAAATGAAAATGAAGATCAAAAAACTCGGATATTATTGGCCAACAATGATGTCGACTGCATGGATACAGCCAGAAAATATCACCAATGCTAAGTGCATAGGGTGGTCTTACACCAGCTTCCAAATGTGCTACACCCAACTGTTGCCTCATGTTCATTCGTGTGTTGGGGCACAGACATAATTGGTCTGATAGACTTTCTATCTTCCAAAGGACACAAGTTTATACTTGCCGCTATAGATTACTTCTCCAATTGGGCAGAGGCAGTATCGTTGCGTGAGGTTATGGTACAACACGTCTTACAATTTTTCAAAAGCTAAATTGTCTACCATTTTGGAGTACCGTGAAGAATAATTTCCGACAATGGGATAGCTTTCATAAGCACAAAAATCAATAATTTCATCAAGAGACACAGGATAGATTGGACATACTCTACTATTTACTATCCCAGATCAAATGTTCTGGCTGAAGCTTTCAACAAGACACTGGTACAAATTTTGAAGAAAAGACTGGATGAAAACAAAAAGAATTGGCACAATAAACTATTAGAAGCCTTGTGGGCCAAGACGCTGGAAAGTCTTGAGGGAAAATGACTAGAAGCACAACAACATTTGGAGCTTTACCAGGTGAAGATGGTACAAGCCCATGACAAATTGGCCCGCCCAAGGACATTCAAAGTTGGAGACCTCGTACTTATGCTCAAAAGGCCTATTCTTGCACGCCGCAAAATAGCTGGAAAATTTGAGCCGACTTGGGAAGGACCATTTGTCGTTGAAAAGGTCTACACAGGTGGAGCCTACCAGTTAGTGGACTTCTAAGGAGAAAGACCCATGTTACCAATAAATGGACGATATTTGAAAATCTATTAAGCAACCAGATGTCGCTTGCCTTCGCTTGCTTTGAAACTTTGAAACTTTGATTGTCTTGGGGTTATCTATGTGGTCAAAAGTCTATGACTGGGTACAAATTTTGTAATTGACCTCAATATAATGAAATTTTTAAGAAAAAAATTTTTTCCTTTCCACTTTTGAGTATAATGTTCCACAAAAATTAAACAAAATTCATACATAAATAAACACTTCATTTCACTAAAATAAGCTAAAATTTACTTTAATAAATACTTTGTTTTATTCTTGTTCATGCCATGTTTCAACCCACTAACATTTTTCCTGTCGTCTGTAGAAAAATGTCAAGACAAAGACTGATCTTTGCTTTCAAGGATGGTTGGAGCCTCGCACTAAATGAGAAAATGGCACCATAGAGCGGTACCATAGACTTCAACATGGACTTTAACTAAGTCGACATGGATAATGAAGGTCCTCTGATGAATGTAGTCAGCTGCAAAGAAAAAGAGGGATTGCTTTCACTGCTGAGGGTGACTACCAAAGATAATGCATCACATAAAAACAAGAATGTGATAATAGATCAGGATCCGATGGAGGGGCCCAGCCAGCTGCCTTCCATGATAGCTACAACAGTCGGAATCCTAGTAGATGCCAATAACGAATGACTGCCAGAAGCTTTGCTTCGTAGGACGCAACGTGAAAATGCCAGCCGTAGAAAATAGAGGGCTTTTCTACGAGAAGAACGCAGATGTCAGAGAGAAACAAACAATTTACTCACCTCTATTTCTGAGGGGCATATTTATGAGCCAGACATGAAAGAAACTTCTTCTAGCCTACCCACCATGGATGAAGAACCAGGGTTCGTCACAGAGCCAGAGACACGTTCAGCTTCAGTTGCCTTATGCACGGGTTGTCCGACATGCAACGTCGAGATACCTGCAGGGACATCAGCCACGAGGGCATTTATAGAATGCATGGATTGCAATGTTCTACATTTACGATGCTTCGGTACATTGGAAGAGTATACCTCCACCACCGATGGTCTTGAAAGGAAATGGGGTAGATGTTGTCAAGCACTACAATCCAGGGGTGTGACACTGTAGGGTGTCCATAACTTTTCGTAGAATGGAAGACAGCAAAGCGCTATACGGATTTCACCCAGACACAGAACTAGAAGAGCTACTACCGTACAAGCTATGAGAGGGTTGTATCTTAAGTACATGCGAAGGGAACTCTTGTCCTGGAGCATGACTTAGAAGGTCTACTCTATTAGGAGCTCGTCATACCTGATACAGATGTTCAAAGGGTTCACTTTTTTTTATAGCAACATGATATGTATCAAACATACTCAGCCTATGATGTATACATGGCACGAGATGTTTTGGATGTACTTTGATATGAACTATATATTGTACCTTTTTGAGGCGTTAGCCTATGTTTGATATGTGAAATCTTGATTGGAGAATATTAATGAAGATTTCTTTCAGGAATGTGCCTTTTTGTCAATTGTTTTTTTTTGTGCGACGGATGGAAGCCACGAACCATGTGTTGGCTCAGAATTTTAATGAACGAAGGACGAAATAATGAACCTTTTACAATAAAATAGAACTCAAATAAAAATAATTACAAATGAACAAAAAAAACAAATTTCTTTTGAAAATCAACCAAATAAAATTAAAATTTTAAAGACTTATTTTTAAAAATTAAATGTGATAAAAATAACAAGAAAAGAAAATGAATCGGTTGAGTGGATTTTCTCTGTTTCAGAGTTTCTTACTCTTTGTGCGTGCAACACAACCATCTTTATCTACATTAATTTTCTTCACATCCCCACGGCATTACACATTCTGCACAAAATATCCTAAAGTTCTTCACATTCCCTATGGAGTGTCACACTCCTTACCACCCCTTTTGTTTAGGGTGGGTCTTTGGAGCCCTATTCCCTTCTTAACACTATCAAACCTCGCATCACCTTTTGGCTAGATCCAGTTCGGATGTAATGTCACTAGCGGTAACTTGAACTGGTATAGTCTCCCTTTCTTCCTGGAGTAATGTTCTTAATGGTTGCCACCTCTTAGGTTGGATGTGAATCCCAGTGTTTTCCTTCCTAACGTAATCGATATATTTTCCTGCTACTACTTGAGTTCGATGAGAGTCCTGGAGCTTTCATCCTCAATGTAGCATATATTTCCTCATCATCACTTAGGTTGGATGTGAGTCCCAGTACTTTACTTCCTAACGTGATCGATATATTTTTCTGCTACCACTTGAGTTGGATGTGAGTCCCAGAGCTTTCCTCCTTAATGTAGCAGATATTTTTCTCGTCACCTCTTAGGTTGGATGTGAGTCCCAGTGCTTTCCTTCCTAATGTGGTTGATATGTTTTTCTGCTACCACTTGATTTGGACATAATTCCCAGAGCTTTCCTCCTCAAAGTAGCAGATATTTTTCTCGTCGCCTCTTAGGTTTGATGTGAGTCGCAGTGCTTTCCTTCCTAACATGATCAAAATATTTTGCTGCTACTACTTGAGTTGGATGTGAGTCCCAGAGCTTTCCTCCT
>NEWO01000592.1:92257-109554 GCA_003013225.1 Phalaenopsis aphrodite | reverse complement strand
TTAACATCCATTGAAGGGGGCCTCACACCGATCCTCGGATAATTTGAAATTTGAAGGAATCGGAAGCCTTAACATCCATTGAAGGGGGCCTCACATCGATCCTCAGATATGGGGAGTCAAAATTTTAGTACTGACCCTAAGAGTCATATGAAAACAGTGTAGAGAGTTTGTGATGTTGAATTTGCAGAAATTTATCATGTGAAAAGGTTGATTTTGTTGAAGAAGATTTGTAGAGTTTTGTGGGGTTTTGTGCAGAATGTGAAATTCTGCGGGGATGTGAAGAGAGTTAATGTAGATAAATATGGTTGTGATGCACGCACAAAGAGTAAGAAACTCCAAAAATGAGAGAATCCACTCAACATATTCATTTTCTTTTCTTGTTGTTTTTCATCACATTTAATTTTTCAAAAATATGTCTTTAAAATTTTAATTTCAATTGGTTGATTTTCTAAAGAAATTTATTTTGTTGTTTGTAAAAAAAATTTATTTAAATTTATTTATTGTTAAAGGTTTGTTGTTTCGTTCTTCGTTCATTGAAATTCTGAACCAACGTGTGGTTCGTGGCTTCCATCCATCGCATAAAAAGGCCACTGACAAAAAGGGACATTTCTGAGAGAAATTTTCATTAATTTGCTTCAATAAAGATGTTACAGATCAAACTTAGGCTAACGCCTAAAAAGGGTAAAATATATAGTCCATGTTGGAGTACGTCCAGATCATCTCATGCCATGAATACATTATAGGTTGAACATATCACATACATATCATGTTGTTTTTTTAAAAAACAAAGTGAACCCTCTAACCATCTGTGCCAGGTACGACGAGCTCCTGATCGAGCAGACCTTCTAATTCATGCTCCAGGAAAAGAGTTCCCTTTGCATGTACTTAGAGGTACAACCCACTCATAGCTTGTACGACAGTAGCTCTTCCAATTATGAGTCTGGCTGAAATCCATATGGCATTTTGTTGTCGTCCATCCCGCGGAAGGTCACAGACACCCTATGGTGTCGTACCCCTGGAATGCAATGTTTGGCGACATCTGCACTGTTTCCCTTAAGAACCAAGACTAAACCAACTTGTAGAGGAATCTTCACAGAGCCTCTGATCTCACCAGGGCCGACGATATCAATTCTTTCCCAAATAAGATGTACTCATGAATGAGACTGTACAAAAAGGCCTCATGAAGTCATGGTGATCGATGTGTGGAGGAATGCAATCACCCTCATCAAAGATGTTGATAATACAACTATTTGGAATGCAGGTAGCAAACAGAATACTCCATTTGACCATTCTTTTTATCATCCACTTTATCATTGGCGGTAGTGGATCTACTTGATCATGTCTGAGGATCTCAGGCGGATTCCTCTGTCTGTCATTTGTGAAGTTATAGCAACAGCAACACTAGATAATAATCCTCCCTTTTCTTCGCATCCATTTCCTCGACTCGGAATAGGTCCTTTCCATAAGTAAACCAGCTCGACCTTTGTACCCTAGGTCAAAAATGTAGTCAATAATACTTTGTTTGTCAGTATCTGAGAAGACTTTGGTATACAATTTTAATCCCTCCAGTATGTTGATGAATTTTCTCTGAACTTCTTCGTAAAATTCAAATTCTCTTTTATTTATTTTATTTATTTTATTTATTTTGTAGTACTGCATCGTACTAGGGGTCAGTAGCTGTTGTGGGCTTTCCTCCCTCTGAACATTGGCAGGAACCCAAACTAGCGCTGGTTGATCTGGAACACGAGACTCGGTGTCAAGCGGGATGTACGACCCTGAGCTCCATGGTACATACTGATCTGTCCCTAGTGGGACGTATGGCTCATCCATCATAAAATCTGAAGCCTGAGACCTATCGGTGTTGGAGGTATACTCTTCAAATGTACTAAAACGTTATAAATGTAGAACATTTCAATCTGGGCATTCTACAAACGCCCCCATGGCTGATGTCCTGACTGGTATTTCAGCGTTGCACATCGGGCAACCCTTGCATAAACATCTGAAACTGCAAGTGTATCTGACTCTGCAACAAACCCCAGTTCTTCATTTGTGGTGGGTAGGCTGGCATAAGTTTCTTTCATGTCCAGATCTTAAATATTCCCCTTAAGAATAGGGGTAAGTAAGTTGTTTGTCTCTTTATGACGTCTGCGTTCTTGTCATAGAAAACCCCTTTGCTTTTTACGACTGGTATTCCTGCGTTGCGTACTGCGAAGCCAAGTACTTGGAAATCACTTGTTATTGGTAGCTACTAGGCCTGCAACTAGTGTAGCTACCATGGAGGGCAGACGGTTGGGCCCTTCCATCGGATCTTGCTTTGTTATCATGTTCTTGTCTTTTTGTGATAAATTATCTTTAGCGGTCACCCTCAGCAGCGAAGGAAATCTCTCTTTCTTCTTGCAGTTGACAACATTCATGAGAGGAACTTAGTAGTCCATGTCAACCTGGTTAAAACTCATGTTGAAGTCTATGGTACCGCTCTGCGGTTCCATCTCCTCATTTAGTGTGAGGCTCTAGCCATCCTTGAAAGCAAAGATCAGCCTCTGTCCAGACATTTTTCTACAAACGACAGAAAAAACATCAGTAGGTCGAAACTTGGAATGAACAAGAACAAAACAAAGTATTTATTAAAGTGAAATTTAACTTATTTTAGTGAAATGAATTGTTTATTTATGTATGAGTTTAATTTTGTGGAACATTATACTCAAAAGTGGAAAGAAAAAAATTTGAAGTTTAAAATATTTTTTTAAAATTTTCATTTTATTGAGGTTAATTACAAAATTTGAACCCATTCATAGACATTTGGCCACATAGATAACCCCAACACAGTCAAAGTTTCAAAGTTTCAAAGCAGGCAGAGGCAAGCGATATTAGGCTATGTAATAGGTTTTCAGATATCGTCCATTTATCGGTAATATGGGTCTTTCGCCCTGGAAGTCCACTAACTGGTAGGCTCCTCCTATGTAGACCTTTTCAACGACAAATGGTCCCTCCCAAGTTTGATCAAATTTTCTACCTATTTTGCGGTGTTCAAGAATGGGCCTTTTGAGCACAAGTACAAGGTCACCAACTTTGAATGTCCTTGGGTGGACTAATTTTTCATGGGGTTCTACCATCTTTGCCTGGTAAAGCTCCAAATGTTATTGTGCTTCTAATCATTTTCCCTCAAGTCTTTCCAGTTCTTCAAGTCTGAGTCTTGCACTTTCTTCTGTTGTGAGTTTATTGGAAACAGCAGCTCTAAGGGACGGTGTTTGGATTTCTAGCGGTAGCACGACCTAGGACCCGTACACAAGCATATAAAGTGTACACTGAGTGGGAGTCTTGAAAGTCATCTGGTAGGCCCACAAGGCTTTTAATAGTTTGTTATGCCAATCCCTTTTGTTTTCATCTCGTGTTTTCTTCAAAATTTGTACTAGTGTTTTTTTGAAGAATTCAGCCAGACCATTTGCTCTGGGATAGTAAATCATAGAGTATCTCCAATCTATCCCATGTCTTTTGACAAAATTGTTGATCTTGGTGCTTCTAAAAGCGTCTCATTGTCAGAAATTATTCTTCATGGTACTCTGAAATGGTAGACAATTTGGCTTTTAAAAAATTGAAGGACGTGCTATGTCGTAACCTCACGTAATGGTACTACCTCTACCCGTTTGGAGAAGTAATTTGTAGCGGCAAGTATAAACCTGTGACATTTAGAAGATTGAGGGTCTATCGGACCTGTTATGTCCATGGCCCAACACTCGAACGGCGATGAGGCAACAGTTTGGTGTAGCACATTCGGAGGGTGGTGTAAGAACGCTCCATGCACTTGACATTGGTGACATTTATTGGTTGTATCCATGAAATCGGACATCATTGCTGGCCATTAATACCCGAGTCTTTTGATCTTCATTTTCATTTTCGGCCCTGACTGATGAGCGCCACACAATCTGGCATGTACCTCTTTGACAATATTATGTGCTCGGCTCTTCTCAAACACCGTAGCCACATCTGATCAAATGATCTTCTGTAGAGAACATTTCCCACCAAGGCGTAAGACATGGCCCTTCTTGTGATATGGTGTGTTTTGGACTTGTCTTCTAGCAGCTTTCCAGTATGCAAATATTCTATTAATGGCTTGCGTCAATCTTCACAGATGTCTGCAACTGTATTTATTGTTTCTTCTTTTCCAAGCTTGCGTAGAGTTTCAAGATCAATATGGGACAAGACTCATCTTCCTTGCACTGTGATTTCAATGGTATCCTTCGGGGTAGATGCCATTTCCTTAGCAAGTTTTGGTAGAGCATCGGCTGGGCATTATCTCCCCCTATGAATCCGGTAGAAAGTTACATCAGGAATCTGCTTCAGGACCTTCATCGTGTACTAATGGTATTCTGTTAATCTTTGTTTCAGAATTCTATATTGTTTAGTGATTTGCTAGATGAAAAGTTAGGAGTCTCCATAGATGGTAATGTTTGTTATATCCATTGAGATTGTCATCCATAATCTGGTGATTAAAACTTCATATTCTGCTTCATTGTTGGTGCATGGCTCTGTCAAGTGGTATGAGAACCTCAACATACCCTTATCTGGCATGATAAAGAATAAACTAATCCTTACTTTGCCTGATATAACTATCTCTGATCCTTTGTCTTTTTTGGCTGACGAAGTGCCATCGAAGTACATCTCCCAGCATTGCGCACCGGAGAATTTCATTTATAGTATTTGCTCATCTGGTAACTCTTCGTTGAGAGAGGACCCAGCTAGTAGTGGGTGTGCAACGAGAAAGTCTGCTAGTATTTGTCCCTTGATAAAATTGAGGGGAACAAAAGTTATATCAAATTGAAATAAGATCATTGACCATCTTGCTAAACATCTGGAGAGTGTTGGTCGGGTCATCAGATATTACAATGGATTAACTTTCGAGATTAGGGTAATATTATGAAAAATAATGTAATGTTTAAGCTTTTGAGCGGCAAAAATTAATGTCAGACAATGCTTCTCAATAGGTGGATGCCTTATCTCCATTGGTATTAGGCAACAACTCAAGTAGTAGAGTGCATTTTCTTTACCCTCATCATTGACTTGGGCTAAGAGGGCTCCAAGAGAGTCATCTAAGGTCGCGGTATAAAGAATCAAAGGTTTCCCTGGGATAGGGGCTACCAGACAGGAGGTGTCATTAAATATTTTTTAACATCCTCAAAAGCCTGCAGGCATTTCTCTTCCCAAATAAATTTGGCATCCTTTTTAGTTAATGCCGAGAAAGGTTGACACCTACCTGAGAGATTAGAAATAAAGCGTCTCAGATATGCCAACTTCCCCCAGGAAGGAACATATTTGTTTCAAGGTTTTAGGAGCACGCATTTCCAAGATAGCTTTAATTTTATCTGGGTCGATCTTGATTCCCTGATGACGGACAACGAATCCCAGAAATTTTTTCAGAGGTAACGCCAAAGGCGCACTTTAAGGGATTCATTTTAAGGTCATATCGTCGTAACCGTTCAAACATGATCCTCAAATTTTACAAAGGGTCTATTTTTCATTTACTTTTGATGACCAAATCATCCACGTAGCATTCTACTTTGTTGTGAATGAGGTCGTCAAAAATTTTCGTCATTGCGCACTGATATGTTAGTCCGGTGTTCTTTAGGCCGAATGGCATCACTGTGTAGCAGAAAATTCCGAACGGTGTTTTGAAGGCTGTAAGTGCTGCATCCTTGGGAGCCATCTTGATTTGGTTGTATCCTGACAATCCGTCCATGACGGAGCAAATTTCATGCATTGAAGCGATATCCACCATCATCTCTTGTATTGGTAATAGAAACTCGTCTTTTGGACATGCCTTGTTCAAATCCCTGAAGTTGACACAAACATGGATCTGTCCATTTTTCTTCTTAACAGGTACAATGTTAGCTAACCACGTGGGGTATTTCTCTTCTTTCATAAAGTTGGCGTCTATTAATTTCTTCACCTCGGTGATGACTTGTGTTCTATTTCGAGGCACATTCTCTTGGGAGCTTATTTTACTGGGGTTATATTCTTGTCCACCCTGAGTTTATGAACTGCAATCTCTGCGGATAGTCTTGGCATTTCATCGTAGCTCCATGTGAAGCAATCTTTGAATTTTGTTAATAGTTTGATCAATTCTAGATTCTTCGTCTTTGAGTAGAGAACTTATAAACGTAGGTTGGGGTTGTTCTTCAGTCTCGAGGTTAATCTCCTTCAACTCATCAATGGTAGATTTAATTTCTTCCTCAAATTTTGGCGGAGCATCTTCTATTGGTTGATCATTAGAGTCATCCTTTATATCGAGGCAATCCTCTTCTGACTCACCAGTAACAACCATGCAAAATTCAAAATCATCCACTGGTCTAACTGTACCAAATCTGAGACCCTCTTTTGAATTTGTAGTTCGACTTTTACCATTCCATAATTTTTTAAAAAGTTGAAATTTATCTTTTGGTATTTTTTTTTGTAAGTGTCCCTGTTGAAATAACTTTTGAACACAAGACGAGAAGTAACCAAAAGGCAATTCTATTAATTCATTAGGATCATCATCCAAATTTACATGTTTTTCAAGCTCAGTAGAGGTAGAAGCACGATAAAATTTGATCAGCTTTAAACCAACACTACAAACTTCCTTAACCTCTAACTCTCAAACTTTTGAGGGAGAATTGGAGTGAGGGTCATAGCATTCACATAGTGGTTTATACGATCATACATTGTTTCATATTCATTCTTTTCTGTATCTTCTGAGGATATCTCGTACTGAGGTTTCTTCCATCTTGCATCATTATCTCATCTTCAGAACTGTCTTCACCACCAACGTTGATGGTTGGCCTAGTCCTTTCAATAATTAAATTGATCCTTCCTAGTCTATGTTCCCGGCCTTGACCTCGGGTGAGCGAACTAAAAGAACTTTCACCAACTCGTTGTAAGGGAGTGGTGGAAGATTGCTGAAGCAGAGTTGAATGGCCTCCTCCTTGTAATTCTTCTGAATCTTCATCTTTGTTTGTGATAACTTCATGAGAGAGGACAATCCTCTTTGGTGGCGCGTAGTAAGTAGCATCTTCATGGATACCAACTTCATGCACTGAAAATGGTTGTAGGTCTCCTTTGATGCAATTTTCTTGACCATCTTTGTGGTATTTGATGTGCTAGTGTAGAGATGATGGAGCAAAATTCTGGTCATGAATTCATGGTCGACCTAGCAGAGCATTAAAAGAGGTCTCGACAACGATGATATGAAATTTAGCGGTTGTCACGAGTTCTCCAACCTTCATAAATAATGTAATTGATCCAAGGGCTCTTTCTCCCTTTTGGTTGAATCCTCTTAACATTATTTTATCAGTCGTAAGCTCTTGAGCTTCAATATCCAAATAGACTAATGTTTGTAGGCTCATCAAGTTAAGAGATGCTCCAGGATCTATAAATACTCTGGACAACACAAATTTGTCGATGTTGACGAAGATGTAAAGTGGACGGTTGTGGCCGGCGGTACGGAGCAGCAAGTCTTCATCTATGAAGGTTACCCCAGGCTGTTCTTTCAACAAAAAAACTTCATCTGAGGATGTGCTAGCCAACTGAGCTAAGTAAATTTCTCGTTCAAGCTAAGTTGTAACCAGAGACTCTCTCATCTCCTTTGATAGGATCAGAGCGTTGTAGATGCTTAATCAGGCAGGCAACTTCCTAAGATGAGCTAGCACATTGCAGTCTACTTTGTATAATCCTTTGATTTTGTCTTCTTCATGTGGTTCTTCTACTAGTGGTGGTAGAGGTATCTCTTCTTGGGTTATTATCTGGTTTCCTTCATCTGTTGGAGCTGTTCTTGGTGGTACCATTTTTCCGCTCCTTAAGTTAACTTCTGTGATTTCTTCTTCTTGAGATATCATTGTTGAATCTTCTGGTGTTTCTTCCTCTTTGTTGGAAAGATCCAAGTTGATGGTAAGCAGGGTACCATGATGTTCACGAATTGGCTCCTCGCTCCCAGTGTTGTCGTAAGCGGTGTCATTGATGTCTTCTTTGGACTTGCAACTAATTTGTCAGACTCGAGTATGATTTGAGGATCGTTTTGGGTATCAAGAACAAAATTAGAATGGTTATAATCAATTATGCTATCACCAGAAATAGTTAAAACATAGCCGAAATCACAATCATTATATTCATAAGTCCCTGGAGGGACAAAAAGATAATCATACAAAGTCATGAGTTCGAGGATTTTCTTCTCTAAATTCAGGACAACCAATCTAGTAGAGGCATCCCTTATCCAACCCCTTACTATCAATCTTTGTAGTGACACTTTTCTTCTTCTTCTTTGTCTTTGACGATGACGGCTATCCTGACAAAACCTTCATCTTGGGCTTAGTATGTTGCGGACTCTAAATGGAGACTTATTTTGATGCAGATTGGATCTTGTTCAGTATTTTCTTAGATGATTTGCTCCAGACCTAATACCATCCTTCTTCTTTGGTATATGCAAAAGATTATTTTGATGGATCTTGTATTTGATTGAGGACCCTCTTGAGTTCATCCCAAGTTGTACTCCATCCATCTGTTCCAGTATACGGATCAATTGAGGAGATTGGCTCGATTGAAATCATATTTATGGAACCTTTTTTAGGTTCTTTTAAATAATCTTTCAGGATTGTTACGTTCTTTTGCTTAAGGTTCCTCTCAAGCCAGTCTTTAAAGATGAAGCATTTTTCTATTGTGTGTCCAAGCAACTGGTGGTATGGGCAATAATTTGGTTCATTCTTCTTATCCACCTCTTCGGGCATCTTCGGATCTGGTAGTTTGAACTCCGGCTTCTTCATCAGACTTCAGAATATTTTAGGTATAGCTTCATCTTTGAAAGAATACACCGGTTTACGTCATTCTGACAGGAACATTTTCTTATCTCATGTTTGTGGTGATCACTCTTGAGGTGGTCGCTAGTTGGATTGACTACTCTATTTCTGAGCGTGCTGTGACAAAGACTATCGATGCTCTTCTACATATATCTTTATCGGATGCTTTCCTTTGTCAATGGTAGCCACTACTCCTAATTTCTTTTCGAACACTCTGGTCACCTTAGCCTTTTCGTGTGGATCCATGAGCTTAATCTCCTCTTAAAGACTGCTAGCTTTCATGAGTAGCTTCTTAAAGGATTTGATGGTGAGTCCCTTGAGCATGAAAGCTACTGACCCATGAATGCTCTTGGTAGAATTTTAATCGCATGATGTTCCTATAGTTGAGGTTCACATTTCATGTTAAGGTTTCTCCACCTCAAAATATAGTCCACCAAAGTTTTGTTATGCTTTTGTTTTTCCATCATGAGCTTTCCAATAGACAAATGATGTTGTGTCATGGCAAATCTTTTCACAAACACTTGTTTCATCTCAAAAAATGTTTTAACTGACCCATTGGGCAAGTCGGCGTACCAGTTGAAAGCAATTCCTGACAAACTACTGACTAACTGCTGGAAGAGTAGAGCTTCACTATTTCTCGTGTTGCCACATCTGGCTCGGAAATGTGCTATATGCAGTCTGGGATTTCCAGTCCCATCAAATATCTTGAAGTTTGGGGCTACAAAACCCTAGAGGAAAGGCACGACATCGAATTCCTTCGGGTAAGACCTATCCTTTAGAACCAATGCACCACCCTTAGATTGGGTTAAAGCATCCCGCACTTGTTCAACCTGTTGCTTGAATTCCGTTTCTGGTATAACACTTGATGGAGAATCCTTTCTATGTCGCTCGTCTCTGTTTGCTGAAGCAACCTCTCTTCTTTCATTTGTGATGAGTATGCTTTCTTGCTGATTGATCTCTGGAGAAGCCAATTGCGGTGCTTGTGATTGCCTCTGAATAGTGGCCATAACAGTCATGGCTACGGTCATTTCTTCTATTCTTTTCCCCAGTAGACTAACTTGCTCGTCCCTTAAGAGGACAGCCCTACGCAGCTCATCTACGACGTTCTCTTTCGTGTGAGGTTGAGCCTCGCATGCAGATGTGGTGGCTCTGATTTAAATTACATGGACATCCATAAAATCTTCCTCAAAGTAATCATTGTAATCAAAATCTTCATCATTAATATCGATGACAAGTTCGTGCTCTGGAGCTAACTCATAAATCTCGATCATGAGTTTCTTAACTCTCTCTCTTTAATTATTGATTCCTTGATCCCTTTAAGATTTGGAGGACCCTGATGGACATCCTCTACTTGCTCCTCCATCTCATTGGCTATTGTTACGCTGATGTCAGATATTTCGGACCCTGGTTTCATTTCCTGTCCTTGTCCTGTGGGCTTACCGGACTGTATCGGTGCAGCGACCTTAGGTACCCATGCCTTTTTGTTTTTTTACAATGATGTTTCAGAATGGAGTGTCTAAGTAGAAACATCAGCATGTAGAGGAAAAGTATGCTCCCCATGGTGTAGACCAGCTACAGTGTTAGGTTATCATCTTGTCTTTACCTTTAGGATTGTAGAAATGTCTCCATAATGGGTGACGGGTAAGATTTTTGAACCTGATTTTGACTTAACCGGTCGACGGTATGCGGTCCTAGTGGTGGTATAATCAGAAGTAATCATTGCGATATCAACTCTATTCCCTAAACGGAACCATACGGGGATGCGAGTAGGTGGCACTCCTGTTGTCTTGTGGCACTATCTAGCGGATTTGCGTAAAATTCTTTTACTACAGGAACAATAACAGTGGTAGTAGTGTAGCAAAGCAATTCTCAACGCCTCTGCGCAATAGTCTCTTCTACTCAAGTATTCGATGTGTTGAATCCTTGATTCACAAATTCCCTTGCTTTGATAAGCCTCTTCTTCACTAGAACTCGCTCATGTAATTTCTGTGCATCAAAACTGAGAAACTTTCTTTGGTTGAAAATTCCAAATCTAGCGGAGTTTCTAGAGTGGGAAGCTATAGGAATTGAAAAGTGGTGACTCCTCCCTCGTTTTCCCCCCTAAAAATGTTTTAGACTCGGGCTTTAGGAGTTATATGGAGAAGAAATTGCCAAAAACTTCCATTTGACATGTTTTAAACATTTTTGGACCTATGGCGCATCATGTGCTAACTCTCTGGAATGTGGCACATCATGCGCCAGTTCCACAATTATTGTCGTTTCGATCTCGATCCAATAAATTCTCAAATTTTCTATAAAATTAGGCAAATAAAGATGTTTCTAAATATTTTATCAAATACACTGACTACATAAAGACATAAACACTAATATATGTGAAATATTTCAAACAAAACAAACTTAAAAACAAACTAAACAACGATACAAATGGGTTGTCTCCCACAAAGCGCTTGGTTTAATATCGTCAGCCTGACATTCCCTGTATTATTCTAGGTAATCCAACATTACTATCTCTTTAAAACCTGGTCTTTGACTATCAAAATATGATTTCAGTCTGTGCCTATTTACTTTAAATATTCTTATAGTCTTGGGGTCATCAATATTAACTTCTCCATAAGGATAGACTTTAACTGAATGGCCCTTTCCACATAGACTTCAACTTTCCAGGAAATAATTTCAATCTTATATTGTATAATAAAACTTCCTATCCAGGTTCAAATTCTCTTTTTATTATCTTTCAATCGTGTCATTCTTTCATCTTTGTCTTATAAATCCTCGCATTATCGTAAGATTCATTCTTAATTTTCTCAAACTCATTCAATTGCAATAATCTTTTCTCACTAGTTTCTTTCAAATTAAAATTGAATTCTTTTATAGCCCAATAAGCTTTATGTTCCAATTCAACTGGCAAGTGACAAGTCTTCCCAAAAATTTATTTATAAGGGGACATTCCTATAGGTGTCTTATAGATTATCCTATATGTTCATAATACAGTATCTAATCTAGTAGACGAATCCATTTTATTAGGATTAACACTCTTTCCAAAATACTCTTAATTTCACAATTAGATACTAAATCACTAGTCTGGGAATGATAAGTAGTTGCAATTTTATGCATTATATTATATATTTCCACCAATCTTGCAACTGTTGCATTTCTAAAGTGAGATCCTCCATTAGTAATGATTACTCTTGGCATCCCATATCTTGTAAAAATATTTTTAATTAAAAATTTTGAAACACTTCAAGCATCACATCGAAGTAAAGTGATTGCTTCAATCCAATTTGAAACATAATCCACTGCAATCAATATGTATGTATTTCCAAATGAGGGTATAAATGGTCTCATAAATTCAATCCCCAAACATCAAAAATTTCAATTTCCAAATTAAAATTTAGAGGCATTTCATTTCTTCTTGAAATTTTACCTACTCTCTGACACCGATCACATGTTTTGATATATATATTAACATCTCTAAATAGAGTACGCTAATAAAATCTAGATTGTAAAATTTTATGAACAGTTCTATCATTCCCAAAATGTCCTCGAAATTTAGAATCATGGCAATTTTGAATAATCTCTTGAATTTCTTTATAAGGCACACATCGTCTCATCATTAAATCTTTACATTATTTATATAAATAAGGATCTTCCCAAAAATAAGATTTTGCAACATGAATGAATTTCTTTTCCTACTATTTTGTTAATCCATATGATAAAATACCACTAACAATATAATTTACAATATCAGCATACCAAGGTATTTCCCATCCTTTTACAGCATAAAGTCGTTCATCAGGAAAAGTTTCATTAATCTCTTTTTCCATATCTAATTTTTCTTTTTGTTCTAGCCTCGATAGATGATCAACAATTTGATTATCAATCCATTTCTTATCGACTACTACAAAACCAATCTCTTGCATCAGCAGTACCCATCTAATTAACATTGGTTTCACATCCTTCTTTTGCATCAAATATTTAATACTTGAATGGTCAGTATGCACAATACATTTATCTCCAATCAGATAGGATCTAAACTTATCAAAAGCATACACAATAGCTAATAACTCTCTTTCAGTGGTGGTACAATTAATTTGAGCATCATTAAGAGTCTTACTAGCATAGTATATAACTTTAAAAATCTTATCATATCTCTGCCCTAAAACAACTTCATATACATAATCACTAGCATCACACATTAATTCAAAAGGTTTCTCCCAATCAGGTGAAATAATTATAGGAGCAGTGATCAATTTTTCCTTTAAAGTTTCAAAGGCTTTAAGGCAATCTTGATTAAAGTCAAATTTTGTACCTTTCTCTAGAAGTTGGCATAAGGGTTTAGCAATTTTTTGAAAAATCTTTAATATATCTCCTGTAAATCTAGCATGTCCTAAAAAGCTCCTAACTCCTCTTACTGTGGTAGGTGGAGGTAAGTTTGATATAACCTATATTTTTGCAGGATCTTCTTCCATGCCATTTTTTGAAATTTTATGTCCAAGCATAATTCCTCCTATAACCATCAATTGACATTTTACCCAGTTCAATATGAGATTAGTCTTTTCACAATGTTTCAAAACTTTCTTTAAATGATTTAGACATATTTCGAATGAAGTTCAAAATAAAGAAAAATCATCCATAAAGACTTCAATCTATTTTTTAATCAAATAACTGAAAATTGACATCATACATCTTTGAAATGTTGCAGGTGCATTTCATAATCCAAACGACATTCGCTAAAAAGCAGAAGTTCCATAAGGACTAGTAAATGTTGTTTTCTCTTCATCCTTTGGAGAAATAGGTATTTGATGATAACCAGTATATCCATCTAGAAAATAAAAATATTTATGCGCAGTTAATATATCTAACATCTCGTCCAAAAATGGTAAAGGAAAATGATCCTTCCTGGTAGCAGAATTTAATTTTATATAATCTATGAAGATTCGCCAACTAGTGACTTGTCTTATTGATATTAATTCATTATGCTCATTTGTCACTACAGTCACACCTCCTTTCTTTGGAACACAATAAATTGGACTAACCCAAGCACTGTCTGAAATAGGATATATTATTGCAACATCTAACCATTTTAAAATTTCCTTCTTTACAACTTCTTTCATCGTAGGATTTAATCTTCTTTGAGGATCACCTCTTCGTTCATGTTGATTTTCTAATAAAATTATTTGCATACAAATTGAAGGATTGATTCATTTAATATCAGCTAATGTCCATCCAAAGGCTTTCTTATTCTTTTCAAAATTTCCAACAAGTGTTGTTCTTGCATATCAGTTAATTTTGAGGATACTATAATATGTAATGTAGATAAATCTCCTAAAAATGCATACTTCAAATGTGTAAGAAGCATTTTCAATTCTAGTTCAGGGGGTTTCTCAAAAAATGAAATCAAATCCTTGTCATTTTCTGTAGGATCTAACATTTGAAATCTTTCCTGAACATAATCCATATTCTCTTTACTTACTTCCATAGATTCATCTTGAATTCTATCCTCACCTTGATATTCCATATATTCCTTTTTAAATTTTCTTTTAAAAGTTTTCTTAAAATATTCATGGCTTAAGTATTCATTAATATCCATTTTGAAGCATTTAATCTCTTGTTCTTTTGCAGGGTAGCTCATTAATTTTGTAATATTAAACGTAAGCTTTTGGTCACTAACTCTCATAGTTAGTTCTCCTTTCTGCATAGCTACCAAAGCTCTTCCAGTGACTAGGAATGGTCTTCCTAAGATGATAGAAATTTTTTTTTCCTCCATATCTGATACAATAAAGTCCACAGGAAAGATAGATTTATCGACTTTTATCAAAACATCTTCTATAACTCCTTCAGGATAGGTAATCAAACGATTAGCTAACTGCAGAGTTACAGTTGTAGGTGGAATATCTCCTAAGCCCAACCTGCTAAAAATTGATTATGGCATAAGATTAATACTGGCTCCTAAATTACAAATAGCTTTTCCATAAAATCGTTCGTAAATAGAATAAAGAATTGTAAAACTTCCAGAATCTTTATGTTTTTCAGAAAGCTTTTTCTGAATTATAGCACTACGCACTTCGCTGAGTGCAACAGTCTCATTATCTACAAACTTCTTTTTCTTATTAAGTATATCCTTCATGAACTTCACATAGCTTGACATTTGTTCCAAAGCTTTAACAAATGGAATATTTATCATTAATTTCCTCAAAATTTCTAAAAAATTTAAAAATTGATTTTCTCTATGTTTCTACTTTAATCTTTGAGGAAATGATGGTAGTGGACTTTCTACAGTGATTTTCATTGACTTAATAGGATTTTCACCAGATTTTTCATTTTCCACCTCATTTTTTTCTACTTCAACTTCTTGTTGAAATTTGTTTTCTAATTCTTTTTCACTTCTCAATTGAATAGCTTTAATTTGCTCTTTGTTTTGATCTTTAGGATTTACTTCAACATTACTAGGCAATGTTCCTGGAGGTCTATTGCTTAGTGCAGTAAATATACATCCGAATTGATTTTCCATGTTTCTGATAGCAGCTCCTTTACTTTGTAATTGACTACTCATTTGCAATATCAATTCTTCCATTGATAACTTTTTCTCCTTACTCTGTAAATTACTAAAACTTGGGGGTTAATAAAGTTTATAAGCTTGGTTCCCTTGATTGTTGGAGTTTCCCAATGGGTTCACAGTGTTGTTTCCTCATGGTGGATTTGCAGCATTAGAATTATTATTACTCCAACTAAAATTTAGATGATTCTTCCAACCAAGATTATAATAAATGGCATAAAGATTATTAGAATGATTGTTTATTGCATTTAAATTCTTATAAGAAGATTTAGTTTCTATCTTTTTTCTCATTGAGTTTTCCTCAAGCACAGGTGCTGTCTGAGGAAAATTCATTCCATATTGCTCTATCTTCTTTGATATAGCAGTTATTTGGGCAGCTAAAATAGATATAGCATCAGAATCACGTATACTAGCTACTCTTTTTTTATTTAACCTTTCAGAGGGCCATTGAAAATTATTAGTTGTCATCTCTTCAATTAATGAATATGTTTCATCGAATGGTTTTTGACAATAATGATCTACTAACAGCAGCATCAATTATCATCTAAAAGATCCAACCAACCCATTATAAAAAGTTTGGATTATTAACCAATCTGGCAAAGCGTGATGTGGACACTTTCTAAGGAGATCTTTAAATTTTTCTCATGCTTCATAAATTGATTCCCCTTCAAACTGACAAAAAGATGTGATGACATTTCTAAGCTTAGCAGTTTTTGAAGATGGGAAATATTTAGAAAAGAATTTTTGTTATAAATCTCCTCATGTTCTGATAGATCCAGGTGCTAATGAGTTTAACCACATCTTAGTTTTATCCCTTAGTGAAAAAGGAAAAATTCTAAGCCTTACTTCATCATTTGACACTCCATCATATTTAAATGTAGCACATAGTTCCAAAAAACTAGCAAGGTGTCAATTAGGATCTTTAGTAGGTGTTCCTCCAAATTGATTGTTTTGTACCATTTAGATAATAGCAGGTTTAAGTTCAAACAAATTGGCAGCTACAACAAGGTTTTATATACTCAAATGAATTTCATCTACTGTAGGATTTGCATAATCTCTTAAAGGTCTCTAATGATATTCATTTTCATTTCCAAAATTGTTTAAATTGCAAGCCATTTTGTTAAACTGCTCTTTCTTTTTTTGTTGTTTTCAAATTTTTCTAACACTTTTTTCTAACTCTGAGTTGTAAGGTGCTTATTTCACATCTTGCACTACGCATAAACTGAATAAAGCAAAAAATTAAAAATAAGCAAACACACAAAAATATTCAAATTAAACTACAAACACTCTTTATATATGTATATATAAATATATTAAAATAAAATAAAGTAAAATACTAATATTTTCAATTATTTCCCTAGCAACGGCGCCAAAAACTTGATACGAGATTTTGTATATGCAAATATTTAAGAAGTTGACACCATTCAACGGTGCCAAGAAATTGATGCAAGCAGATTTGTAATAAATATGTAATATAATCCCAACAAAAATACTTTTTATAAAAATAATTTATCTTTTAAAACTCTTTTTTAACTGTCAAATCTCTTTTAATATCAACGTAAGTATACTCATCATTCAAGTAATAAAAGACTCTAATGTAGTCATAAATATCGATCTCACAGGGTAGTTGGAAAATCCTAAAGTAAATTAAGAAAATTATTTTATAACAAAAACAAAAAAATAAAAGTAAAGTGCGATGTTTGAAAATTGACTACTGAGGTGAATTCTAATTAAAATGCATATGTAAGACTACATAAATTAAGCTAAACTAAATACTAAACTTTCAAAAGTAAAATTGTGAAAATTAAAAAAAGTTTTTGTTGTGATGAAAAGTTCAAATTTAGGAAAGCATCATTCTCATTTACAATGAGTATATGGTTTGTGAAGAAATTGAAATCATTTGAAATATATATATATATATA
>NEWO01000592.1:78773-92227 GCA_003013225.1 Phalaenopsis aphrodite | reverse complement strand
TGTGGTTAGGTGGGAGGATATCGGCTGCCACTCCAGAACTCCTAATACTCCCTCCCCTTATAGCTAACAATCTTACATTAGTTTCCAATCAACTGAACCAAATTAAGGGTTTTAATCTATCACCTTAAAATCTTCAATTCTGCATCCAACAAAGTATATTTTCCTATTTATTTGCATCCAATCCCATGGATGACATACTCTCCCATTAAATCAAATGGTATTCTCCCTATGTTGTAGAAATCATATCTCAATTAGGAACATATGTCTCTCAAAAAGTTTTAATATTTCAATTGGTCAGATCGAAAAGTAAATGAAGATCGGAGTTCAAATCATCACAAATTATTATTATTTAAAACTGTGGAAAATAAAATCTATTCTTCACAAAATCATATCTTCAAAGTAGGGAGAAGGATAAAGAAGACTACTCAGAATTCATGAGAAGGATATGATAAAACACATATTTCATTAATAAAAACTAGTTTACAAAACAAAAGAAATAAAAGACACAACTTACTCAAAATCCTTACAAAGCAAATCCCTATAAGTTCTCTCCAAGCCTTTCTCTCTTTACAATCACTCTCAATTCTCTCTTAGAAATGTAATGAAGAAGAATTCTCTCACCTTCCCTCTCCTCTTACATCCGTAGAACAAAATCTTCACTTCTCTCTCTCTAACTCACACCACTTTCTCTCTCCCCCTCACATCACACACACACAAATGTGAAGTCTTCTTCTTTTACTTTGGGCTGCCTCCTTTGGAAAAGAATTCAAAATTTCCTCCAAAATTCCTTCCAAAAGTCAACTCTTTTGAATTAAAAAAATGTGTTATTTGATCCAAGAGTCATATCCCTTCATAAAAGAACCTTTCAAAGTGTCTAAATGCATTGAATTACTCCAAGAAGTGTGTAGAACAACTGTCCTTTTGAATTTCACACAAAAATTCATGTCGAACCGCCTTAATTTTAAAAGTTATCCCTCGCACATCATGCGCCGATCTAGCACATCATGCGACAGTTCTCTGGATTTTGGCGCATGATGCACCAATCTGGAGCATGATGCGCCAAAATCCAAAATTGGCCTTTTTTGCTCCAAATTTTGTCCTTTTTGCAATTTTTTCTCCAAATGCCTAAAAATGATATACATGCAATAAAATACAAAAAAATGCCCTTCTTTAAAATGCAATATAAACGTAAAATAGGTATTTAAATTGTATATTATTTTGGTGTATCAGATCATTCTGCATGTCAAAACTAAAACTAAAAAATTAAATAATATAAAATTCAGTGCCACAATAATCAAAATATAAGTCAACTCAAAATTTAATCACAAACAAAACAACATAACAAACATTGCAACTAAATTAAAACGTCTATATCGAATGATCGGGAATCTCTTAGAGGAGGTAACATATACTTGCTAATGAGATTTCCCATGGTCTAAATGAAAGTATGGAACTCATTGAGTTGAGTTTAGTAAATTCATTTAGATTAAGTGAATCTGAAGGAAAATAGTGGTGCTAGAATGAGGGAACCGTAGGATCCTAATCGGTGTTGTTCTAATCAACTTTAACATCCCACATAATATTTAAATAACCTTAGGAAACATTTGATTTGACATCAGGACTTGGCACATTAGAAAACTTAAAACTCGTCATGACAAGGAGCTTGGCTCTAGCATTGTGGGCAGCACGACCATCTTCAACAGTAAAACATGTATGCACTAGCTAAACCATTTTTTAGAACTAAAAAACAAGTTATAGGACTTTGAGGTTATCCGTCTAGTGTGACATAAATCCTAAACTTTCTTTTCGGCCTTTGTATGGCTCTTCTATACGATATAAGCCCTAACCTGTTTTAGGATTTTGAGTTTGTCGTTTGTCACGACCTAAATCATCACATCTTCCAGGTTATTTGTGTGATCATTTCACACAAATGTAAGCCCTAATTAATAAAACTGGCAGGATGAAACATTCAAATATTTCTCCTCTAAATTGAAACAAAACCATAAGATGGCTTGGGAAGTCACCAAGGTTCTCCTCAGGATCTGTGACATTCCCTAGTCTCTCTTCCATTGAATTCCATAATAAATCTTTCAAATTTAAGTTATTCCCCTTTCACACCTCTTTTCTCTGATCTCTTTGAAAATTCCTATTCCTTTGAACTTCTTGAAGAAAATATCCCTTGATTTTTATCGAGATTTTTCTTAGGTGACTCCAGTTATCTAAGATGTAATTAACTATAAGGGCTTGCCTTTATAGAAAACTTTCAAGAACCCAACTCAATATAAACTCAATTTAATTTTTCATATTAAACAGGAAAACTTGTAGGCTTATAAAAAAAATGATTTCACAGACCAAACAGATGTCAATTATTTCTTAGTTTAATTGATTGACCCTCACCGTCAAGCTATATGTATATCTTTCAAGATAGATGCATAGCTTAAGGTGTGGTTCTCTTTCATTTAAACTATGAAAGATATGAGATCAGTTTGATTTCATATTTTTCTAAAAAACTATATATATATATATATATATATATATATATATATATGTGTGTGTGTGTGTGTGTGTGTGTGTGTGTGTGTGTGTGTGTGTGTGTGTGTGTAAATTAAATATCCCTCCGAAGCGGGCGACAGGATTCTGATTTCAGCGACCGACAGCTTCCACTAGACGACCCCCCCTAAAATTGTGTCGGCATCTATGTATTTGAAAGTGTTTGTAATCATTTGAGTATTGATATAAGTGTTTTTTTTGTGAGAAATTTTGTGTTATTGTGTGTTGAATCAAATTAGTTAAGATTGGAAAATCTTGAGTATGAGGAGAGTTAAGAAGGAAAGAAATATAATTTAAAGTGTTTTGAGACCATGTAGGGTTGGTTGACTTAGGTTAAGAGTACATTTCACTTACATTAAGAAAATCAAAAATTTGTTCATTGGCGCCTAAGCGCTAAAACCCGCACTTAAGCGCTGCCTAAACAAAGAGACAGGCACCTAAGCGCCGAACCATTTGCACTTAAGCATCGGTTCACAAAAACTGGTTCGTGAACGATTTTAAGTGAAAAATTGGTCTGAAAAACTCCATTAACACACCTTCACTTTGCCTTCTTCCTCAGGTTTTCACGTTTTTGGAGCTAGGTCACACCATATTTGGAAATTTCTTGGAGATTTGAGGAAAAAATTGCTAGATTTGAGATCCATAAGGTATAAGCGTCATTTCTATGCAAAAATTTTTTATTCATATCATGTATTTTGAGCACATTCATGAGCTACCCAAAAATCATTATTCATGGTAAAAATTTGAGAAAAATATGTGGAAAAGGCGTGGATTTGTTAGTTTGAGTGTTTAAGAGTTTAGTTTAGTGATTTAGAGTTGAATGTGGAATTTATTTTGAATTTTATACATTTTTTTAGAAATGGCTCTGAGAATGAAGAGGAGCAAGGGGAAGGCTCCATTTGATTCAAACATTTTTGTTAGTTCCAGAGCTCAGGATTGATATAATGATGCACTACAGTCAAGAAAATTGATTCTTGATTGTTATTTTAAAAATTTGAGAGAAGCCATGGAAGATTTGATTATCCGTCTCCAGTGGGAGCAGTTCTATTATTTTTTTTGTTATCGCGGCGATTTCTATTGTCTGAGAGTTCTATGTGAACCTCCCTGAAGCTGATGAAGAAGGAGTCATAGTGAGGGGGAAGACAATACCTTTTTCCCCTGAGGTAATTAATAAATTCTATCAATCACCCCCAAGTACTTTGTGTTTTTATTCAAACTTTAGTCCTACTAAAGAGAAGCTAGACGAGATTTTTCATCTTTGACTAATGGAAGAGGACTTTGGAAGATTACAAATGAAAAAAGAATAAACTTTTATGCATCAAAGTTGAATGCCACTGCAAAGGCATGACATTATTTTATTTGTGCTCGTCTGCTACCTACAAATCATTTAAGTGAAGTGACTCAAGATCGAGCAAACTTAAACTGTTGCATTCAACAGTTCAAGCCTATTGATATTGGAGCTTTGATTCATGGAGTTATTATCAATTTTTTTTTTGCTGCTACTACTGCAGGTTTGGGATTTATTCACATCATTTTATTTTGGTTAGTGGGGTAGATTCTCTAGTAGTTCTGCTGCTTCGACGTCACGGGCTTCTACTTCACATGCTTCTACATCACGAGGTCAAACTTCTGGATCTGATTCTCAATCACAGTTATTACAGAGGATTTTGGACGATATCAATTACACTATGGATAATGTATTAAACTTAGAACAATTTGTTGAGCATGTGGATGTGTATATGAAAAGACATAGTGATTATGAGGATGAGTACAACTTAGCTAAGGAGCATCTTAGGAGAGGTATCTAAAATGTTGTATTTCCTCAGTACCCCAGATATCCACCATATGAGCCTGTAGTTGTTTGGTGTAGTGATGATAGTGATGTAGAGGAGGATGATGATTAGTTTGTATATTTAGCTTTGTTTGATGTTTTTAGTGTATGTGTTGTTATGAACTGTAGTTAGTGCAGTTGTTCTGTACTTTCTGTTGTGTTTTCAGTTGTTATTTTTAAGATTATTTTATTTTGTACACCTACTGTGATGTATTTTTGTTTTTTGAGTAGTTATTATGTTTGTGTGGTAATAATTGCGTTAAATGTGTTATTTAATGTATTTTGTTAATGTGTGCTAAACTTAATTCTGGGATCTTAGGAAGGTTTAGAATTAGCTAACTTTTTTTACTTTAAAAAGCCGCATGTTTGAAAATTTTTAATTTACTACCAGTTATTTTTCTTTATTTTGCAGTCATGTATGGTTTTAGTGTGATTGTTTGTTTTTATGTTATACTCTACTGCATAGAAGTTTGATGAATCTCTATATGTTAAGAAAACTAAAATTTGATCAATTTAAATTTTTTACTCATATTTTTAATTTTGTACTTGCATATTTAGGATATGAAAATTCCTGCAAGCATGTTATAGTTAGTTTTCATTCCTGCTTATTTTTATAAGATGCTAAAAAGTATTATTTTTATTAAAAATTTAAGTTTGGGGGAGGGATGAAAAATTTTTTTAAGGAACTTCAAAGTTTATTTATTCTCAATTGTATTTCAAATAAATTCAATTTTGATTTGAAGAAAATGATTATGTATACGAAGTTATATTAGGGAAGTAAAATTTTGAATATAGAAATGAGTAAGTGAATTTATTTAAAATTTATAGAAATGCAGAAAACTTAAAGTTAAAAATTTTTAGTGTAGAAAAATGTCAAATATAGTGTAACTATCTTTAGTAGGAAAAATTGTATTTTTGAAAATTTTAGAAGATTTAGATTTTTATTTTCAAAACTTAAATTTCTTTGATTGAAATTAATTTTCAAAATTATTATTATGTTTTTAGATGAAAGAAAAATATCAACTCTTTGCTTTAAGAAAGGAAGAGTGGAATTCAAAACCATTAAAGGCCTATCCAAATATAGAAATCCTTGCTTGAAAAAGAAAAAAAAAAGAAAAGAAAAAGAAAAAAGAAAAAAGAAACAAAAAGAAAAAGAAAAGTTGAAAGAGGGAGGAGAAGCTTGAGGATTATGGCCTAATTAAAAATTGGTTCCACATCTCATATTTTTAAAGTATAAGATTTAATAAACACTTAAGCTTAAAAATATAATATAGTAAATAAAATTATGCTTAATAAAAAATTTTAAGTGGAGAAAATAAAATACCTAAACTCTATATTGGGAGAATCTACAATATTTCTGAATTAGATAGAAACTCATATTTTCATATTTCTTAACATTAAAAATTTCTAAACTTTATGTTAGTCTCATTTACTAATATTTTTTTGACATTAGACTACTATATTTCTACATCAAAATTTTGGTAACTACTAAAGAAACTCATTTACATAATCTAGTTAAGTTGGTTTTTAAATATTGAAAGGTCACTTGAGGACAAGTAACATTTTTAGTTTGGTGGATTTTGTTATCCCTAAAATATATAGTGTTTTTATACACATTTTCATACCTATTTTGGAGAAGTTGCACTTTAATGAAAGGTATTTGTGTGTTTTTCTGTTAGGTACAATCAAATAGATGAAAAATGCTAAAAGGAGTGAAAAAGGGTCAAATTTGGAGCAAAAATGAAGAAAGGTGCAAAAATGAACTGGGGCACCTAAGAGCCTAAGACTAAGCTCTAAGTACCTCACTCTTAAGTGCCAAAAGTAGTTAATTGATGATTCATTGAATTTAGACAAATTTTTTAAGAGGTTTTTAAAGCAACCCTTGGTAAAAATGTGGGAAACATCCCATAGACACGAAAATTCATTCAATTGGTTTTTGAGGAGGCAACTTCTAGAAGACTCGTTAAATAGAGACACATTTGAAGGGACGGTAAGGCACCTTTTGGATGTTTATTAAAGAAGACTTGGATCATCAAGACAAGAGGCCAACCACCCATAAAGTTTATAGTCAATATTCATCCAAGTATGTCGCCACCTCCGGCCACTTTCTTTTCATTTTATTTTGAGTGTTTAGTTTGTATTGTGAGTGAAGGAAGAGAATTTAAAGGAACTTCAATACATTTGGTGGAGAAGATTTGAGATAATTATTTATCTTTCTGACTACACTTTATTTTAATTTAGACTTCTTATTTGTGTACATGATTTCTACTTTTAAACTGTGGTTATGTTATCTCCATGTATTCTGAGTAGTTTTCTTTATCTTTTTCCTTAAAATGATAAGTGATTAAGTGTTGGAAGGAAGTTGTGTAAAGTATTAGGCTTCAATGTTGGAAGAAGTTGTGATGATTTGAAACCTTGCACTTCATTTACTTCTTGATTTGACCAATTAAGATGTTAATACCTGCTGTGAGAACATGTAAGATCCGATATGGTATTATCTCGGTCAAAAAATGATTAGAATCACATATTGATTTCATGAATGAGAATGTAGTTTATGGGGTTGAGTGCAAATAAATATGGAAATAAACTTTTCAAGGGTGTAGAATTAGAGGACATTAGAGTGACAGGTTCAGGTTAAGGCCCCTAATTTGATTTATAATTTTAGGTTTTGATACAAGATGTTATCCCCCAGGTGGAGAGAGAAGAGGGAACTCTAGAGTGAGATCTAGTATCTTCCCTACCTAACCGATCTTCAAGACTATTCAAACTATAGATTAGTCAATGTTCTTTATAACATCTCTAGTAAGGTAAAGAATATTATTGTTCATATTTGGCACAACATAATTAAAATACTTTCAAAACATAATTTCTCTAGTTAATACCGATTCATGATAAGGAAAGAGATATTTTACTTTTATTTCTTTCATCTTGCAAGTATTTAGTTAAGTTAATTAGTTGCTTACTTTATTTTCATAAACAAAAAAAATTACAAAAACAATCGAATTTGCAATCATATTTTAGCATCTTAAGTTTAAGTAAGATTATTTTGCTAAGTAGATTTTTGTCATCTAAAAATTCTAAATTCCTAAATTTCTAAAAACATATAGCCATTTTCCCTGTGGGTTCGATATTTGGGGCTTAATAAAAAAGTCATATATTACTTGATAATGATATGTATACTTGTGTAGTATCTCATATTTAATTATTATAATTGTATTTGTTCAACAGTGGAAGACTTGCCTAGCTTTTGCTTTGGATTAAGTTTTTGACTTTGTTGCAAATTAAAAATAACTACTAAGGAAATTAAGAATATAATCACATACATCGCATTTTGCATATATATAGAACGTCGGGAACACTTGTCATCCTCATAACCGTTAAGCATGTTTCCTGAACCTTTGTATTTTTAGATTTACTGATTTCAAATGCTGAAGAAGTAAATCACAACCATGTATAAATGGAGAGGGGTTTTTAGCAAAAAAAGTCATTCTGCCATGAATAAAATGACGAGAGCATCAAATAACTACACATCTCAACATCCAGCATATTTTTCTTAAAAACCATAATCTAATTTTTATGTGAATTAAATGTTCATTGTTGTACTAATACATTTTTTTTTCTAAGAAAGTAAATGAACTTAATTCACTATAGGGGAAGTGAAGTAATCTCCAACTAGAAAAGTGTTGACTACAATTTTATTCAAAGAGTTATTTTTACTATAATTTTATTTTTCTTTTTGATGTGGCATTCCAAATAAATGAGCTAAGAAAAAAAATCAAAAATATATTCTAAATGCATTAATAAAATATTGTTGGTTGAGTGCAATATACAAATAAGTTAGGCTCAAGCTAGACTAGTCCAAGTAGGTTGGTGTAGATTTGCCCATATGGCTCATAGTGAACTTACCAGCCAGCTTCAAAATAGATTTCTTATAAAAAATTAAGGTGAAACTATCAACCTAGTTTAAGGAAGACTCGGTCACCAAGAGTGTGTAGCCTCGTAAGATTGGCCAAGCTTTACCAAAATCACCCAAGTCCAAGTATAAATCGAGGAGTTATAAAGGGAACAAATGACTTCCTCTTGACTAGTACATTGTGTTCTAAGGTTTCATTACTTTTAATTTATGTAGAGTAATTTATTTTTATTGCTTTATAATTTTTATATATGCATTATATTCTTTAGCCATTTTTATAGCACTCTAATATCATTTCTCACAATAGAATGAGTTAAAACGTTATAGGCAATCTAATAAAAACTTATAAAATATAATCTAAATTTGTATTTATATGCCAAATAATAGAGAACAGGATGCGAGAGAATTGTTAGAGCAGAAATAAGATAAAAATGGAAATAGAGAAGAGGAAGAAAATATTATTTCACCACATAACAAAGTAAACTACATCGCATTATTTACATAGTGGAGAACAGTAAAATATGAAACGTAGTAAAATGATACTAAGAGCTATTTAAATTACTATGGACTCATATCCTGATAATGTAAGTCTTCTTTATTGCCTCCTTAAACTAACAATTTCTACATTTGATATTGTTAGTTTTTGCCCAAGCTTACAGAATTGTGAGGTTTAAAGTTCTTTGACGAATATATTTATCATTTGTTCTTCAGAAGATAGATATGATAAAACATTTTTATTGGACTTTATATTAACCCAATAAAATGATAGTCTATCTCAATATGTTTAGTGTGAGTGTGGAATATAAGATTGTGAGCAATTGTCATAACAGACACATTGTCACAATAAATGGTTGTGGGATCTTGAAGATTTATAAAAAGTCTTGTAAAAGTTTTCTCAACTAGATAACTTTAGTGGTTGTAGATGGTATAACTTTCTATTCATCTTTGGTTGATTATCTTGCAGTAGTTGATTGTTTCTTGACATGCCATAATGGTAAATTTGGTCTGAGGAATGTACAACTTGTAATTAATTTCGTGGTAACTGGATCACTAGCCCAGCTAGCATAAGTGTTAGGTTGTGGGGGTCTGTTTCAATAGGTATACCAAGTTGTAATGTTTCTTTGATGTATTAGAGAAGATGTTTAAGATTTTGATGATGTGTTTGAAGAGGTTTTTGGAGATTTTTGGAGAGATTATTTACAGTAAATGCAATATCCAACCAGGTTCAAGTTAGATATTGTAATGATCCAACTAATTTCTTGTATAGATGTAGATTGGTCTACAGTTCTTGAGATTTAGTGCTAATCTTACTAGAGATGGTTTGGGGATTGGTATGAGATTTGCAAGCGCTCATGCTTCCATGATGAAGAATTTCCACGACATATTTGGCTTGGTTAATATGAGAACCATATGGAGTATAATTGATATTAATACTGAGAAAGGTGGCAACATGTTCCATAAAATTTATGGATAAATTATGTTGCAGGTCTTGCTTAAGTTGCTAAATCAGTCTTGAGTTGTTTCCTTTTAAAAGGATGTCATCCACATAAAGGAATAGAGAATATTCATGTTGTGATGGTAGATATGAAGAGATGGTTCTACATTGCTAATGAAACCTAATTTGATGATGTGATTGGTGAATGTATGAAACCATTGGCTTGGTGCTTGTGTAAGACCGTGTAACGATTTCTGTAAAAGATAAACGTGAGAAGAGTATTAAGATTCTATGTTACCTTGAGGTTGTTGCATGTAATTTATTTTGTGATGATTCCCATGAAGAAATGCATTAGATACATCCACTAATAAAACTTTCCACTGATGATGAAGGGTAAAAATAAGGAGCAATCATATCGTAGGAGTTTTGGCAACCATACTGAATGTATCTTTGTAGTTTAAACCATATTATTGTTGATATAACAGGTCAACTAAATGAGCTCTGTATCTTTCACAAGTCCCATCAACTTTCCTTTTGACTTGATAAGTCTGTTTATTTCCAAGAACAAGTTGGTTGTTGGGATGAGGAAAAGGTTTTCATGTTTTCAATTTTTGTGAGGGTTGGAACTCATCTGTCATGGCTTGTTTCTAAAGTGGAAATTAAGCTGCTTGGTTGTATGTGGTAGGCTTAGTTTGTATGATAGGAATATATAAGTGATCAAATATTTGTTTGAGTTGTAGAGACCCAGTTTTGGATTGGGTTTAGCATGAGGTGTTGCATTGGTTGCGGGTTAGGAGGAAAGGTTTAAGCAGTGGCTAGGTTCTTGGTTGGGTAGTTGAGTGATGAATGAGGTTGAGTTGGGATATCTTTGGTTAATCGATTGAGTGGTAAATGATAGATACTTGTTGTGATGAGGTAGTCATAGAGTTATAGGTTGAGTTGTGAATGGTAGAAATGTGTATGAGAGTTAGTGGGGAGGATAAATGAGATACAGATTTAGTAGAGTTATCAAATGAGGTATTTGTTTATAGAAAAAAACAATTTCATTGAAAATTGCATGTTGAGAGATCAACATCTTACCCCTGGAAGGATCATATCAATTAAGCCCTTTGGTGTTGTCTAGATATTCTAGAAATATACATGATAAAGACCGTTGTTATGTTTATTTATGTGTAAGGGTGATAACCAAAGAAAGCATTCACATCCATATGATTTTAGTTGCTTTTAATCAAGTATAGCGCCATATAAGAGTTGATAAGGAGATTTACAAAAGGTAATTTTAGATGGAAGTTGATTAATCAGATATATGGCTATTTGCACAGTTTCAAGTCAGAGTGAAGGAGGATCATTTGAGTCAGCTAGAAGAGCTTGAGTAGTCTTCTAAACGTGACGATGCTTTCATTCATCGATGTCATCATGTTGAGGAGTGTAAGGACAACTTGTTTGGTGGATAATGGGAATGACATGAAGAAGTTTTTTGAATTGACAGCTAGAATATTGACCTCCTTTGTCAGTTCTTAAAATCTTTATATGTTGATTAAAATGAAGTTGAACATGTTGTTTGGACCTCATAAAATGTGTAATAACTTCAAAATTTTGCATCATAGGATAGACTCATGTGTATCTAGTAAAATCATCAACGAATAATACATAATATCTATAAAATTAGATAGAAATCATGGCAAACGACCCCAAACATCTAAATGAATTAAAGCTAATGGAATACAATGAGTAGTATTAGAATTTGTAAATGGCATACAATGAATTTTTGCAGTAACACATGTACTGCAAAAAGATGACTTATTGAAGATATGTAGTTGCAGTTGTTGTTTGACTATCAGTTGAGGAATTTGAGTGTTGGCATGTTCTAGCCTTTGGTTTTAAGAGTCAATTTTTTTAGTAACTGACACAATAACTTGATGATTGTTGATAATTGGATATAGCCAATTATTGTAGAGATCATAAAGAAGTGGTTGGTGTGTGAACCAGTCCTTTATTTGATATCCCTCAACATCAAAGATAATCATGCAATTATTATTATTAGCTAACTAATAGATTGATATCAAATTTTGAGAGATTTGAGTTGTACGTAGTAGCTTGGAAAGAGTTATCTTATAAGTGGGAGTGGGATGAATACCAGTTCTTAAGTATTGAATGGGAACTGTGTTACCATTGCCAACAAGTATTTCTTTGTTACCTTGATAAGATTTTGGATGTTGAAGCTGAGCATAATTAGCGGCCAGGTAGGAGGTTGCACTAGAATCTAACTACCAATCTGGTTTGTTAGAGAGTTTGATTGACATGACGTAGGCAATGTGATTGTTGAAGGTGGATAAATTTGTAGAGATTATAGGTTGATAATTGATATTCAATCCATACCAGCAAATTGACTGAATATGTTATGGTTTATTGCTTATTTGACAAGTGACCAATTCAGATATTTTGGTTTGTGTAGTAGGAAGAGCTTAGGCTCCTTTTAAGTGAGTTAAGTTGTTGCTTCCTTTGCCTTTGGAGTATTTATTCTTATATTTGCATGTATATAAGGCTAGTTAGAGGTCCAGGTTAGTGACCACAACTTTCAAATCAAAGGTGAGATTAATTTCTTCATTGATTAAAAGTGCGTACATGTTTTCAAGATTAATGAGAGCTTGTTAAGTTCTTATGGTAGATTTAAAGGCCAGATAGGAAACTGGTAACCCTTTGAGGATATAAAATATGTATCTTCATTATCTATTATGGATCTTGTTGCTAAGATATTATCAAATATGGTTTTTATTTTCATCACGTGCTGTGTCATGCAAGATTTTGCATAGTTTTATTGTGCAATTCATTTAGGAGTTGACGAACCATAGACTAATTTTTAGATTATAAATGCCTCTCCAAGGTGAGCCAAATTTCACTACAGTTCTCCAAATGCAACACATAAGGTAAAACAGATGCAGAATTTGCAGATGAAAGACTCTAATCTATCATAATCCTTGTAGCATATGCTGGATTATTGGTGAGTGTTGATCCCTGGATACTTAATGCTTTAGCAATAGTTTTGATGGTATTTTTCACTTGTATTTCCTTATTTTTCAACAAAACCAAAAACTTGATTCTGAAGACAAATAAGAATTTAACTTTTTAATTTATATATATTTATATGCGGATACTATGCAAGTATACGTATCGTTATCAAGTAATATAATAATTTTTTACTAAGACCTGAATATCAAACCCATAGAGAAGATTATGCAATATGCACTTTTTAGAAAATTTTTCTATTTTTAAAAATATAATTACTTAAACTAAAAATGATTTTTGTAGGAATTTAAAATTAAAATATTTTTGTTATTTTTGATATTTTAACGAAATAGTAAAAATAAAACTAAAGTTTTTGTAGAAGAAAAGTATTTAATATGAAAATATATTTCTTCTTATCATGCATTAATAATAAGAAAAGGAATTCTATTGTGGAAGTATGCAAATTGTGTTATGCCAAATAGGAGCAATAATATTCTTTACCCTCACTAGAGATGCTATAAAGAACATTGGTTAATTTAAAGTTTGAATAGTTCTGAAGACCGGCTAGGCAGGGAAGATACTAGCTCTCACTCTAGATTTCCCTCGATTCCCTCCACTTGGGGGCTAACATTCTCGTATCAGAACCTAAAACAATTAACCAAGTTGGGGGATTTAACCTGTCACTTTAAAGTCCTCTAACTCTACACCATCAATGAATA